>JAPKLW010000172.1:269736-291100 GCA_026898455.1 Plectranthus barbatus
GTTCGTAATAATTTTCTGATGTTTCACTACGAAGAGGAATTAAAATTGGGAATTAATCGATTTGTTCATACATGTTATACTTGATAGGGAGATATCCCTGGGATCTGTATTTCTCATATTTGACTTCAAAAGCTATTTAATTTTTCTGTTCAGTTTTCAATTCCAAAGATTACGAGTTCCAAAACAATCAAAATCTTTTCATCTGATTTTCCTAATCAATACTTTCAAGAACGCTTGATCTGGTACTTCAAGATTATTCGTTACTTCTTTCCCTGAGGGATCGATAATTGTAACTTTGCCGCTGTATTATTAGCTTTGCTAAGTCGCTTTCTAATAATTCTAGCGATCAACCGGCTTGGCGATTCACAATAGGCGGCAAAACAACACGTTGTTGTTCTTCGAGAGATACCTCCCACTCATCTTTTGGAGGAAGGGGGTGTACAATTCCTCCATAAATTTCTCGCCAAGTGGATGTCTTGTAGTATGCCCTAACATAGTCGTATAGAACCGTACCCTTGAAGTTGTGTCAATAATAATAATAAAGTTAATCATTATAAATTAAAATAGGATTGTATTGTTATATTTTACTAACCGAATTGCAGCAAAAGCATGTGAGATATGTTTATTCTTTGTAATCAACTTTATGTTGAGGGCCTCAACAAACAGATCCACTGCCTCAACAGTTAAACGTGTGTGCACGTCTTCTAGCTTTTCGAAAAAAGATTGATCGAGCCGCACACCATTTGTCTGTGAAATCCGGACATTAGAAGGTGGTCCTTGTCTGAATGCTTGATAACTTTCCTTTAGAGCCTTCTTCACAGACAAAGGTCCCAAATACTGGATCTTGGGCTCGTCGCTCTCGTCATCACCAGCATCAACACCAGATGTCTACGTTGCAATTAAATTCATTACATTAAATAAACAAACTATGCTTAAAATATATAAATTGTACCTCTGCAGGGTGAGAATGAGCCTGAGCCTGAGGCTGAGTCTGTGGCTGGGTCTGAGGTTGTGGCTGAGAAGTCGAAACATCTGCTCGCAGGCATGCATTAGCAACCACTTCATTAATATACTCCTTCAAATTGGGCACCACTTCATCTACAATGAAGTGTTTGACATCATCATAAAATGCTTGATTCTCCCAAACAACCTCTCATCTTTCTGTTGTCTACGAGCTTCTCCACCGGAAGATGAAGAAGAACTATGTCCGCTCCTACGCCGTTTATGTTTTGTCGATGTCTGTGGCTGTGAATGTGGCTCTGAATCATGCCTGATCGGCTCTTCAAACACATGGGGCTGATTAGAACCCCTTAGCTGCAGTAGATGTTGCTCACTTTCATGCTCCTCTAAAATATCGTGTTCCACATTCTCCACTTGTACCAAACACCCGTCTCCAGTCCATGTATTAGTCAGAATGGGCTGCCTAAACTCTGTCTCTAGAGTATCAGTCACTTCTGTCTCTACTAGTATCTCTACTGTTGGCCCAGTATCTTCAATATCTGTCATCGTGACCCCTTCACCATGTGATGATAATGGTTACACCCATCGTATCCCTTCCTTGTGAAGATCGCCAATAATGGGTATTCATCTCATCCGCCGAAGGAGGTAGGGCAGTTAAAACAGTTAGCTGCAAGTTTTAAATACATATAATATAAGATAATTAATTTAAAAATATATATATACAAACTCGAATTTTATTATATTACCTCTTGAGAGAAGAAGGCTACCCAATCTTTGATACTGGATCTTTTGAACCGCCACTTCAACATACGTGGAATCCCATTATTTTTTACTACCTTGGCACATGCCTGTCCCAACTGAGGAATGACCTCATACGCCCAAACCTTAGAACATAATAAAAATAAATTATTATTAGCATAAAACTTAAATCAGACAAGATAATAATTCTAAAAAATGCTAATGATTTGTTCTTTTCGTACCTGTAGTACCCAAAATGGACCAGGAAGACGAAGACCTTTCTCAACTTGAATCCTAGTGGTGGGTATATGCGTACTGTAATACAACAATGCTTTGTATGTGTACGTACCCCATGGAAATTTGTTCCATGCATCTAAATCCTCACTTAGGACATACAACCACTATCTATTTTTCGTTTTTCCGTATATCCTAGAGCAACAAACCAAAATGCTAATATATTGGCCACCCTAAGATACAATATCCTGTGACTAAAATCAACTTTTTTCGATTCAAAACGATCCAACAATTCTTTACCACTAAGCAATTGACCCCCGCAAAATACTCCAAAAACAGTACTATATTTTAAATCATGTCGTGCAGTAGGATCGAAGGTGGTGGTTCCAAAACTAAAACCAGAAATAAGGGCAAATTCACTCTTTGAAAACATGATATTGTGTCCACCCACACGGAACCTTAATACATCATTATTATTTGATATTATCTGATGACTAAATAGTTCAACTAAAGACTGAGATGAACTAGTACCATTATCTGCCCATCCCAACAAATGCCCAAAAAACACCATTCCTAAATTCATCCACCAATGCTTCGTCTCCTACTGAAAATAAAGTCTGCTTAATTGACTCTAAAATCTTACATTTATAGAACAAATTTGTCTTAGTTTTACATCCATGAACCTCATACCTAATCCACTGGGGCTGCACAAAAAAGAAGAAGATAAAAATACATAATTTGTTCGAACAAAACCAAAACATAAAGTTGAAACACACCTAGTATCCTAAAATCTAAGATTCAATATGTATAAATACAAACCATCAGTCACATTCATTCATTCATGCCCATAAACAACAACATTGTTCACAGTTCATTCATGCCCATAAACACAAACACACCATCGATTTTCATGTAAAAAAACAAAGAAAATAGGCGAAACAAGCATACCTCTGCATTCGACATTCTTCAAGTTTGTTTTACGTGGGTAGTCGGTTGGAAAATGGCCAAGAACTTGCGCGTGTAGGGGGATCCAAATTCAGGCCGATTTGGGATGATTTCGTGCTCAATTTTGTTCTATTTAGGTCGCAGAAACGGGGTTGGGAATAAAAACTTATTTCACTAAATTCATGCCGAAAACTACGAGTTCATGCCCATTTAACTGAAATCGTGCCCAATTGCATTCATTTTAATCCAGCACGAATTCGGTGTTTTAGGCAGTAAGTCCGAATTCGTGCCCAATTTAAAATATTTCAATTGGGCACGAATTCGGATTTAAATAACAAATTGGGCATGAATTCGGCTTTATATAACAAACTAGTCATGAATTCGGATTTAAATATCATTTATATATTACCTTTTTATTTCTAACATGAGAAAATAATAAAATATGCATTTAGTTAGATTCCTTACAAAAATCGAGAGAAGTGATGATTTGATTATGACAATTGTATCAGAAAAGGTACACTTTCGCTATTTTTTTAAGTTTTTCATAAGGCTTGTTATTCCTTGCCTTTGAATTTTTAATTTGGTTATTATAGATTTCTCCTCATTACTTTTTATGTGATACTCCATTATATATTATAATACAATGAATTATTATACATGGAATTTTATACTTCATATTAATTGGACAAAATAGTTTAATAAAACAATCAAATTATTATATATAAAAATATTTAGTTCTTAATTAATAAATTAAATAGATTAATTAATAAATCATTATTGCAACTTAAACCTTCATTTTTAACTTATAATTTTACTTTAATATATACTAGTATTTCACCCACGCGATGCGTGAGAACTACAATTGTTTATATTGTAATATTAAATTTAATATTTTATTTTACAGGTAAATAATATAGATATTTAAAATTCCTAAACTATAAAATTATATGATAACACATTATATATATATATATATACACTTTATATACATATATCATAATATTTGACTTATATTTACTTTGAATGATTTATAAATTTTATTTTCTAAACAACAATGTAAGTTTTTAATTTGAACAATATTTATCGATTATTTTGTTTTTTTAATTGGTGCATACTATTTAAATGGGGAATATGTATTTTGATGCGATTCGAAAATAGATCAATCAATCGTTAACAAAAAACTTAATCACTTGCGCTCCTAAATTGAGACTTTTATATAATTTTATTAATATGATGGGTTTCACTTCATAATTTATAATTTTAATGCTAAACAATTTTCATTGTTTTTTATTATGTGAGAAATTTTTATAATATTATTATTGAGAAATTTTAAGTTTTCGACCAATTTTTTCACCTTTTCTCCGACTCTTCAAAAGAAATTTTCGTAATTGATAAATGATAATCATTATTTATACCATCATTAGATTTAACTACATATATTGATGCATGCTTTATGCATACATGACATGACATAAAATTGATTTACTACTCTCACATATGTTAAAATTTTATATGCGCTACCCCATCGTTAGCTCTTTAATGATTTTCTTGATTATTTAAAGCCGGAGCATGAACCAACAACCTAACTTGGGAATCAACAACCAAACTTTTTGCTATTTTTACTGTAAGTAAAGGGTGTCATATTATTTCAATTCTTTCACCAGACATCAAGCAAATCGATTTTAGTTGAGCTCTTCGAATAATTTTTCTTAGTAGGTGATGCTTAAACACTTGCTTTCAGAACCTGTTTTTCTCTCCTTAAACAACATATAATAATCAATTTCACTTTTGCATGTCTTCTCAAAACCATACTAGGAGACATTAATATTATTTCTTGTTTTATTTCTTATTTGTAATTTGACATTTTAAATGTTTTTACACACAATATAGTATGACACATTAATATATTTGCAACAGTAGTCTCACATTCTAATATTTCACATTTTAATTTATTTTAGCTATATTGTGACATCCAAATTTTATTCTCACTTTTTTTTTTTCATTTGAAAGTATAACTTGACCTTCTAAAATAATCCATTATTTTATTTTATCTTAAAACTACAATATTCCTTTTTTTTTCATCTTTCATTTTACTGTACAACTTTATATTCCAATACATTTTGAGTTTTAATGCATTAAAATAATAAATTTTATGATTATTTATCGTATTTTCATATTTGGTTTTAAAATACTATAACATTACATATAAGAATATATTTGAAATAATATAAGATTAATTGATAAATAAATTAAGTAAAATAATTATTTATTTTCATAAATATTCAAATAAATGTCATGAACTTGTACTCTATTTCATGGATAATTTTAATAAAATAATGAAAATGAATAGTATTGAATGAAAATGTTCAGAAGATCTTAATTAAAAAGTAATTTTAATATATATATATATATATATATATATATATATATATATATATATAGGGTAGTGATCAGGTGAGAATAGGAGTTACTATGAGAAATAAGAATAAATCTCGCGCGTCCATCTCATCAAATCGACGAACAGGATTCATTTTCAGCAAATTAAAAAACGCGGCATTTTTGCCCCAATATCCTGCAGTTTTAGCCTTTAAAGGCTAAAACTGTAAAAACACTCGAACACAAAAAACAACCTTCATTTTTAGCCCGATTTACTTCATTTTTAGCCCGATTTATTTTATTTTTAGTTCGATTTACTTCTTTTTTACATAAATACGAATTAAAAAAAAATTAAACATTTACAAAGACCAACCACAAACCTACCACATCCTGCAGTTTTCCTCACTTTTACTTCAGTTTTGAATAAACACAAATTAAAAAAAACTAAATGCAATAATATCAAATATCGAAATTTACAGAACTGCTACACGGTTTCATTATTACGCCGTTCCATTGCAACTTTTCAATACACTTCTCGAAAAAAAATCTTCACATTCAACAAAATTTCAATTCCTCTCTCAAAATTTCTTCAGACATTCGACGGTTTTCTCTTGAATTTTACTCGCTTTCGCCAATTTCAAATAAATGAACCTGTAAGATGAAAAAATGAACAATGTTAACACTAAAGATGCACAATAATAAAGGAAAAATGAACATCTGAATAACACAATTTTTTTAAAAACTATCAACACAATTTGGAATAAACGAACCTGAAAGATGAAAAAATGAACAATGTTAATACTAAAGATGCACGATACTAAAGCAAAAATGAATATCTGAATAACAATTTTTTTTTTTAAACTATCAACACAATTTTGAATAAATGAACCTGTAAGATATAAAGATGCACAATGTTAACACTAAAGATGCACGATACTAAAGGAAAAATGAACATCTGAATACCACATTTTTTTTAAAACTATATTCATGCACGAATCAATTACAAACAGCGTCTAGAATTCAAAAAACAAGATCAAATCATCTCCTAACATAAAAAAATCAATAGAACCATGAACACTATCGAAAATAAAAAATACAAAGTTTTAAACTTACCTTCAGATCGATCAGACATGTCATGTTCAAACTACAGAACTCCAAAATCAAAAACAAAACTCCACAAAAACCACAATTTCGAAGCCGACAACGATCACGAACGCCAAAGAACAGTAATAAGATAGAGAATTTGGGGGAGAGAGAGCTACTACTTCATTCATTAGTTAACTATTTGCAAACATTTTCTCCTACATAATAAGCACCCAAATGAATTCAAGGAACTAACTTGCCTTCATTTTCGGTGTTGGCTGCAGTTCTCTCCATTTTTAATCCACCACAAATTCCTTCAGCTTATCCGGCCTTTTCCTCAATCGGTTGGGCCTTGCAGTTGCAGTTGGTGGGTTTTCTTCAGCAATTCCGCTAACCAACTCAAGAATCAGGCCGACATTTGATTGTTTTGCTTCACTAGTTTTCTCCTCTGTTCTGCAAATATAGCATTCAGCATCACTAGAAGTTGATTACAAAAAGAAGCTTCTGGAAGAGAATTGAGAGGCAAAAGGCTGTAATTAATTTACTCTTGTGATTGCAGTTTCCTCTTCCGCAATGAACCTCCTTCCTCAACTCTGCATTTCCTCTCATCATCACTGTCACTTATCACGATCACACCTTCATTTCTCCCCCTCAACTCATCATCCATGCTCTGATTTCTAAGTTTCACCACCACCTCATATGCATCACGCCTCAACTCCTCCATCACTTTCCTCATTTTCGCAAGCCTTTCCTCCATCTCCCCACATTCTCTCTCACTCCTCTCCAGCTTCTCCTCAACACCTAATTTCTCGCACCTCAGCATCCTTACTGTCTCCCCCATCTCCGCTCTTTCCTCATCCAATCTCCTCTCACACATGCCCAGCTTCTCCTCCGCACTACATTTCTCTATAACTGTAAAGCTCTGAAGCTTCTCCAGAAAATCAACCCGTTTCTTCAACGAAGCACATTCCTTCACAAGATTTTCCACTTTCATCTGCATCATCTTCTCCCGGTCCATAAGAGTTTTCTGGACCTCATCAAACTCGGACTCACGAAAAGGGTAACTGATAAATTTTATAAGTTCTGGAATTGATGAACTCGGATGAATTGTAGACATCTGCCCACTACAACCTATTTTCTCAAGAAAACAAACAGTTTAGCATGTTGGAAATAAAGTCGAGTATGGATATTTATTATATATGTAGAATAGTCTAAAAAGTTACAGAATATAAAGTTGGTTATGGATATTTATATATGTAGAATAGTCTAAAAAGTGTAGAAGTGTCTAGTTAAAAAATGTTGTTGTGGTTTCCAGACAATTTTTCTAGTGTTACGTAACATTTAGAGTGGAGTGTAATAAATTAAGTGAATTGTAAAATAGTCCCTCTATCTTGGGTCATTAGTCTCATTTTGATTATGTACGACAATCAATTTTTGTGAGTGAGTAGTATTTATCTGACTCACTTCTCTCACAATATACGCGCACATGTCTAACCAAATATTCACTTCGTTCCTGATTATTAGTTTCATTTTGACCGGCACAGTAACCAATATTTGTAACTGTAGTAGAATTAATATTTTATTAATTTGAGGTATTTTTTTTTCCATTTTAGAAAATGAGACTAATATAATGGAATTGGCGAAAATGAGACTAATGAGGCGGGACGGATGGAATATAATTTAGCCACTCACTTGAGTATTCCTATTTTTAAACAATAAAAATAGAGCTAATTTTCAGCATATAGTTAGATAAAATTGCTCAAGACCATAGTAAAAACAGAGGCCATCATAAACAATACCATAGTTTGAGCACTATGAATCATATAATATACAAAGAACTACTACAAGACCATCAATTTTCAATGTTCTTAAGCTCATTACACAATTTTTTATGGGTAAAAACTTGCGTTAGGTACTCCTAAACAATTTAGGCGGGTTTTATCCATACTCAAATGTGTTCACCCATCCCATATAAGGTTTATTAATCCCTAATTAGGGTATATTAGATGAGTTTGACTTGGGTTAATGAATAAAACCTACCTAAACCGTTTAGATGTGTCTAACCTGAAACCTTCCCTTTTTTATGACCTTGAGATGATTTGCTATTAGGTACGTACTTTTAGAGATTAAACAATATCGATTGATTTAATGCCAACATAAAAATGATTGCTTAAACATCATAAATGGTATTCATGGAGCATAAAAACTAACATCATATTGTGATATTCTTCTCCGATATATTAGAAAAGTGATGATGGAGATTGAGTGTAAATTCTCAATACATTTTAGAGTAACAAATTAAGTTGCACATCAAGCACATAGAAATCCATATTTAATATGTAAAATACACACAACAATATACTTAATTAATTATCTATCTAGTCTATGATGTAACAAACAATCTTATGCATTAATAATTAAATTTTCTGTTTGTTTCTCAACGAAAACAACAAGAGAAAAATAAGTGAAATGTTAAAAATTCAAGATTTTCAAATAATAAATTATTTAAAAGTTTTCACATATTCACATTTCGCATTAGAGATTATAAATTTTAAAGTTAAAGTCATTTATATCGAGAAAAATATTATTTTGAATAGAAACTAATATGAGGTCTATAAAATTAAATTTGAAAAAATTAATAAAAGTAAAATGGATTTAAATTTTATATCACCATATATATCATGTAAATAATATATTTATTTGTATTATATATACATATATATATATATATATATATATATATATATATATGTTTTTATACAAGTTTATGGTTTACACATTTTAAAAATCTATATTATTTGTTTATAAATAAAATATTATTCAATACAAATAATTAAAGTTTCCTGTTATTGTGTGAGTGCAAGACTAGTTATTATTATGCTAAAGTCCCTCAATATGCTAAAGTCCCTCAATAAATAAGGTGAGAGGTGTATACGGTTTGATTTGATCGATTTGAGTATTCGTTAAATTAATATATACAATTTGAAAATTTTACAAACTAAATTGTCCAAATCGAATTAAAATGTTTTTGAATAATAATTTAATGATCATAGTCGAAACATCTATCATTCTTATTTTTTTAAAAAATTGTATTTTATGAAAGGAAAGAATTATGGTCTTTTTCATGATTGTCAAACATAATAATTTTTTAAATACTATTCATACTTTAATAATTATCCAACTTCATGTCACATCAATATTTATACAAGTTGTAAATGTATATTGTATCTAATTAGGCTTCAGCTGCAGAGTAAATCAAATTGTATATTTTTTTTAATTACATTGGGATCGACAAAGATACGATCATGGTACATAAATTCATTATTTTAACAAATACCATTGTCAAAATGGCTATTTAAAATATTTAATCAAGAAAAAGTAAAAGAGAAACACAATCTTCTTAAAACATATGCTATCATTCAATATAATATGTACTAATACTTAGATAGTTGTCAAAATTTCAAATAGAAAAGTAAGTTATATACTATTGAGACCAATAAACAATAATGTGATAACAAAAAACATTCATTTAACTATTATATATATATTGTAAGAAATATTAATTATACTATATTATAATTTGATATAAAATATAATTTAAATATTATTATGAAAATAGTTTGGACTGGTCGAAACATGATCATCAATCAAACTAAATTATAAGGTACCAGTCGATCAAATTCATCATTCACAAACTAACCAAATCATATGTAGACCTAAAGATTTTAAGTAAAATTTGCTTGGTTGTGTTAGAAAATGTTTGCATATTTATCATAAAACAAAATACATGTTAAGAAAATGAAACGACAAGAATTAAATTATACTTTCGGCAATTTACAACACCATACGATTATGAAATCTTTGAAAGCTTCTTATACATAATATAACTTTGATATACATTCAAGATCAAAAAAGCATCGCATGCAGCAAAATCTCAAGAAAAGGGTCCACAATTTACTCTTGTGATTGCGGTTTACTCTTGGGCAATGAACTCCCTTCCTCAACTCTGCGTTTCCTGTTTGCACACCGATGCATGGCAGAATCGTTTCTTCCCTCCCTCTCATCACCATCATCACTATCACTTAGCACGATCACATCTTTTCCCAACTTCCTCTTCACTCTCAACTCACGCATGCTCTGATTTTTGAGCTTCAATGCCGCATCACCCTCAATCTCCACCACTTCACTTGCATCACGCCTCAGCTCGTCCATCTCCTTTTCCATTTTGGCAAGCTTTTCTTCCATCTCCGCACATTTTCTCTCACTCATCTCCAGCTTCTCCTCAATACCCACTTTCTCGCACCTCAGAGTCCTTATTGTCTCCTCCATCTCCACTCTTCCTTCATCCAACTCCATACATCTCCTTTCGCTCCGGCCCAGCTTTTCCTTCATGTCTTTCGCCATTTTGGAAAGCCTTTCCTCCATCTCCTCACATTCTCTCTCCCTGCTCACCAGCTTCTCCTCAACACCCAATTTCTCGCACCTCAATATCCTTATTGCCTCCCCCATCTCCACAGTTTTTTTATCCAACTCCTCACATCTCCTTTCACTCCTGCTCAGCTTCTCATCCATCTCTTTCCCCATTTCGGAAAGCCTTTCCTCCATCTCCTCATATTTTCTCTTACTCATCTCCAGTTTCTCCTCAACACCCAATTTGTCGCACCTCAGTATCCTTATTATCTCCCCCATCTTCACACTTTCTTTATCCAACTCCTCACATCTCCTTTCACTCCTGCCCAACTTTTCCTCCATTTCTTTCCCCATTATGGAAAGCCTTTCCTCCATCTCCTTACATTTTCTCTCACTGCTCACCAGCTTCTCCTCAACACCCAATTTCTCGCACCTCAGTGTCCTTATTGTCTCCCCCATCTCCACTCTTTCCTTATCCAACTCTTCACATCTCCTTTCACTCCTGCTCATCTTCTCCTCCGCACTACATTTCTCTAGAACTGTGAAGCTCTGAAGGTTCTCCAGAAAATCAATCTGTTTCTTCAAGGAAGCACATTCCTTGACAAGATTTTCCACTTTCACTTGCATCATCTTCTCCCGGTTCATAAGAGTTTTCTGGACCTCATCAAACTCAGAGTCGCGAAACGAGTGTCTGATAAGTTTTATCAGTTCTGGAATTGATGAACTCGGATGCACTGTAGACATCTGTCCACCACAGCCTATTTTCTCAAGAAAATCAATCAGGAGGTGAGGATTGTTCATCATATATACAACAGGGGTTTTGAACCATCAAAACAGAGCAAGTTATACCAATTGTAAAATGATGATCATAAGCAATACCATATTTTTCAGTTATATAATACACAAAGCACTCCTACAAGACAATCAATTTTAAAAAAACAAAGGCTATCATATTCATAAGCAAAAAACATGTTTTCATGTTGAGGGCTGAGAAAGTTCATAATCATATACAATATACAAAAGCACTCCTACTAAGACTATCATTCTTCAAAGTTGTAAGCCCATATCCCCTTCTTGCACCCAATATCATATTTCATAGATGGCAAGGCTTTGAAAACATGCATCGCTGAAGCCCTTCATCTCCTTCAGAAGTTGTAGTACGAAGTTAGACTAAGGCCTTGCCCAAATAGACCACTTGACAAACAAAATGACAGTGTGGCATCCCGTTTCAAGAACCGTCGTTGGCAAAAACAAAAGCCTGAGTAAACCAAAAATGTTTACCCGAGTGCTGAGGGCCGGGCTACGCGAGCGAGTTCCAGAAATGATCGTGTTTGGGCGGCTGCGGGGAGACGCAGCGGCGAGGAACTGAGGCTACCGGTGTTCCGGCGGCAGGGCTGTGGTTCTTCAATTTTGGCGAGCAGAAACGCTTGAAATCCTCCACCTCGCTTTATTAGTTTTTCTTTTTAGGAAAAATAAATTTCTTCTAATTAATTTAAGAGTAGATACTCTGAATCAGAGTTACAATTATTTTGATTTTAATAATAAATTGAGTATTAAGAAATCTGTACGTACAATATTCTTATTTCAATCTTTTTAGTAAATATAAATGGAGTTCAAATATATTATGATTAACTTCTATTAAAAAAAAAAAAAAAACTGAATTACAATTTAAATTGAGGTACTGAATTTTAACTGTACTAAGTAGTGTACAACAAACACCTTTATTTTATGTTCCCATATTATAATTGTGCATTTCTGAAAAAACAAACACCTTTATCTTATGTTCTCGTATTCTAATTACGTTTTTTAAAAAAAAAATTAAGGTACATAATTTAAAATGTAGATTAATGCCCCTTCTATTACTCGAATTCATAAATTTTGATCCAAATATCGTCACCGAAACTCGATTCTATAGTTTTCAAAATGGGAAGTCTGAAACTGAAATGAAAATTCATATGCTAAAGAAACAAAATTGTGGCAACGACTACTCGAAAATATGTCAAGTGTATCAAATTAATGTTTGTACAAATAAAATATTTCAAATTAATTACACATTATTCACATACCATCCTCAAAAGCAGAAAGCAAGCCCTTAAAATGAGGCAAAGCATTAAAAAGAAAAAGAATAAGTAACTATTCGAGCTACAAAATTTGCAAGGGCAATTTGAAGTCTGGTCCTCTAAGCTGAACTTTGTAGCAAAAGAAAGAAGAAATGAGAGAATACAACCAAAAATTCTATCTGCAGCTTAACTAAACAATCTAGTGTGTGTACATCTGGATATATGCAATTCCCCATACATACATACATACAAGATAAAGGCTCAAAATTGGAAAGAATGGCAAAGCAGATATTAACAAGATTTTATAGCCCCAACTAATCATCATTACAAGAAATTCTCTTCTGCTTCTTCCATGCGTATGCTGCCTCCAAAATTTTAAGATTTGTAGTTTGTGTTTCTTCTGGGAAAAGGTAGTCTATGAACTCCTCATACCTGCAGGTTATAACAACATCAGAGTTTGGATTATCATTGGTTACAAGCACAGTCATCGTTTCGACACAATTAATTTGACAATGCAACGTTTTAACATAAAAGGACACAACAAAGGAAGTTCGATGCATACCCAGCTGGACCATCCTCAGTTTCTATGTGCCTTCTCTTTTTGAGTTTCTTAGGCACCTTAGCACGAACCAAATCAACGTCTCCAAGCTTCAACCACTCCTCCAAAAGCATAGCCCTTTCCTCTTTCAATTCAGGGGCAGATGTTCTGAGATAGCTAAGCGCCCTTTCAAACACGGCTGAAGAACAGAGGAATGGTGTGAGATTGAATTCATGACTAAACATGACATCAACAAATACAAAAGATTAGGCTAACTCATTCAGAACATTATAATTTCTTCTTACCTCTCGCACGCTGAAGGCATTTCTCTTATGTTCCTTCTCAGGCATGTCTGATTCCTCAAGGACCTCTTCCATAGCGGAACCCTCAAACTTCGCATAACTTATCCACACCTTTAAGTGTTTTGTTCGGTTCAAAAGCCTCTCATAAAGAGCTCTACTTCTTTCATATTCGGATTCAGATATCTCAAAGTCAATGTACGCCTGTTTTCAAATACAAATAAGATCATTACACATATCCATTGAGTTTACATATGCTCATTATACATATATGATATATCAATTATCAAGTCAGTTCACTTTGGAGATAAGGAAGATGAGACGTAGAAAAGAGCCCAAATTAGTTCTGACAAACAAACAAACTTGTCAAGAAACAAAGACAAAAGGAAGTCAGGTATGATTAGAAAAATACTCCCTCCGTCCCATTGAAGTAGTCCCACTTTCCTTTTTTGTTTGTCCCATAGAATAGTCCCATTTTCCTAAAATGGCAACCTTTTTCACACTCACCAATAAAATATTAATTCCACTACACTCACAACTCTTAATTCCCGTGCCGAAAAGAAAAGGGACTACTTCACCGGGACGGAGGGAGTACATGTTTTGACAGCTATACAGCCTATACTTAAAGATTATATAGTGCAAGATATATGAGGAATGGAGACGAAGCCATCAGTTAGAACAGTGTCCAGATTTAGGATTTTAGTGTCTCAATTATAAAATATAGGACAGCATAATATCACCCCAACTGTCACACATTAGGTGCCAAGAAGCAACCGAGACCCCAGTACCTTCCATAGTAACTCTGGCATATCTAGTGCAGGTTGGTCAATAGCAAGCTCAAAAAGAGCTCTGGCTCGATCAGTTTCTGCCAAGGATATCTCCAATTCTGCATACTTGATCCAGGCATAGCAGTTCTCAGGTGACCACTCCAAGTACTTCTCGTAAAGTTTCCTGCACCGTTCGATGTTGCCTAGTTGCAGCTCTATCTCTATGTACTTCTTAAAAATCTGCAAGTAACATGATACATTAGAGCACAGTTCCTAGTAATACCAGAATAAGAACCACATAAAAAAGAAAACCTTTTATGAAACAGCTTGCCATACCTTATCTTTGGGAGCCATACCAATTGCTGACCCCAAAATCTTTCGAGCCCGATCAATATTTAAGTGACGTATTTCAAACTGAGCAGCCATCAGCCAGATCTTTGCAAAAGAAAACTTCCGATGAGGTATAATCTTCTCCAGGCACAAGCTGTTCAATTCCAAAATATATCAGGAACCATAGAAAGTAATCCACATAATATTGCGATCTTAGTTAATGCAATTATTTCCTTCTAGAGAGACTGGAGAAATTATTCAAAGCTCATTGCAATGACAAGGTTTTGAAATTACAAAAAGTTGTCCTCAGACAATGTCAAGAACAACAGAAAATAATACCAACTTTTAGTTATTTGTGCGCAAACCACAAGTTTACATTTATATGCAATAATTATACTATGATAGCATCCACATGTAAAAAGAAGTCTTTGTTTGCAATGAAATCCACCCACAACCTTCTAACATAAATAGCTCGTCTTAATGTATTAAAAATTAATCACAATGGAACAAATTCAAGCTTTAAATCTTGAAAATATTAATAATGCATTACAAAATTAGGCAGCAAGTCAATAATCTTATAAACCAATTTCCTATCCGTTACAATAAAGAACCTCATGCCAAACAACCTTTCACACAAATCTTTAATTATGAGAGAAGAATATACAAACATGATAAGTTTCAAAAAACAGTAGTAAATTGTATCTTACTTGTATAAGGCTCTTGTTCGGTCAACATCCTGGGCATCAAGCTCCTCATACAAAACATAGTTGATCCTGAAAATTACAAATTCAAATATGATCAGAAAATAAGAAGAATGTAGCCGGATGAATCTCCGCAAACAGTTAACTTAATATCGAACATGGGAAGAATCATGCAAAAGGTTCAAACATTAAGCTTACCACAAGTATATGTAACGCTGCCAGTACCGCTTCTCCTGCGCAGGAGGCAAGTTTGTTATCGCCCGCCCATACACATCCTCAATCCTCTGCCTATCCCCACAACTCTCTTCCAAGCGAATATAATCAAACCACACATCATAATTAAGAGGGTTCTTCCTGATCTCATCCTCGTACTGAAATCTTCTCTTTCCAACAATAGCATCCTCAATTCCTTCCCTGTCACCATATTGCTTCTCAAAAGCAACATATTTCTTGTAAAGTTCTTCCGCCCTCCCCTTTGGAATATGATCCAATGCATATTTATAAATGCATCGAGCTCTTTCAGTCTCCTTGCATTTCTCTTCAAACTCAGCAAATGCCACAAACAGCTCCTCTGCCTCCTCGTCATATCCCAACTTATTCACAGCCCTCTCGTAACAGTTCCTCGCCCGCGCTATCTCTCCATGTTTCATCTCAAACTTCGCAAACCTGATCCACGCACTAACTTTCGGGTGGCAGTCCACAAACCTCTCAAAAATCTCTCTAGCTCTCCCGACCTCATTATATCTCAGTTCAAACTTTATAAACGAAAGCCATCCTTGCTGATCAGGCATCCACTTCATCCAACTCTCAAAAATCTGCCTTGCATCAGCCACATTACCCAGCATTTCCTCCATGTGAATATATTTGTACCAAAGCTGATCTACTCTCGGAAACAACTGCGTCGCACGATTCCATGCATTCTTAGCGTGTTTAATCGACTTATTCTTCATTTCAAAATCAGCATATTTCAACCACAAGGTATGGTCCCTATCATCCACGTCGAGCGCGCGCTCCCACACAGATCGCGCTCGGACGAAATCTTTTTGAGACTCTTCCCACTTAGCGTACTTCACCCAGACACTCTTATTCCAACGCACTCTTCGGATTAAATCTTCGAATTCCTTGCGTTTCCGCAGCTGGTAATCTCCGAGTTCGGTGGCGTCGGCTATTTTCTGCTTAGGCGGTTGGATTACGGCTTCCTGACGCTCTCGGGCTTCACGTATGATTTGCTCGGCGGTAATATGGATAGAAGCCGGTGTCTTGTTCTTGACGCGGGTGGGCCGGGGTAGCTTCACCTCCGTTTCTTTTTTGGTTAGGTAGCCTAGATTCGGGTCAGAATCTCTCGTGTTCGCCATGGCCGCGAAAATCTTCGTTTGAAAAGCAATTGATTATGAAGAGGGAGAACAAAAAAGGGCTTCGCTTTTTTTTTTTTTTTTTTTTTTTTTTTTGAGTTGATATGGATTATATATAGAAAGAAAAGATATGCTACATATCATTTATGTGCTCTATAAGCGATACATCATATCTATTGATATTTTTGATTTTTTGTTTCCAATTGTTTTGTCTTATCCCTTCTCGATAAGTAAATCTTTATTATAAAGATTTTGTAAATCGCCCTTTTTCTCTTCTTATATTCTTTCAATTCGGATTTTTGTAATTTTAATTCAAGAACATCATGCCAACGTCTGCTTTTCAATGATTTAATATTTTTAAAATAACTATTATATCACCTTTTTGCAATTTTTCCAATTCCTTATTTTTACTTTTTGCAAACAACAAAGAAACACTTTACATTGATATTATTACTATGAATTTACGAATCAAGTAATATTTTAAAATTGTAAACTAATGAATTATACATGAAATTATATTTTCAATCCAATGTGTATAAAATCATTTAGAACAAAAGCTATAAGAATCATAAAAAATAATAACTACTAACAACCGATATATTTTAAAAAATGTAAATTCATATAAATCAAAAGTACAAAAAATAGGCAAAACATCAAATCTAGGACAAACTATCGACCTTTTTTCAATTCTAGTACAAACTATACTTATTCTCTATTTTATGTCCAAACTTTTCAAAATCATTCAAATCTAGTCTGTAAAATTTTTCCGGCGTCGGAATGCTGACTGGGCTATCGGAAATCCTAGTCATATTAAAAAAATATCAATTTAATCCACATCATAATAATAAATTTCACCTCATAATAAATATTAATTATTTTATATATCATATTATTAAAATAAATAATGAAATCTTTTAAACCCTTCTTCCAAAATCATTCGTTCCCCTTTCCCTTTCCCATTCATTCGACGGACGACATTTGTGCTGAAGCAAACGACGGACGGCAAGAATCGACGGAGGCGGCGGCGAAGACTCAACCCCAGCCCCAGGCGTAGCGGCAACGAAGACGTCGGCGGTGCGGTGAATGCATCGGCGGCCCAGGCATGGCGGCGGTCTCTTTGTTTCAGTTTTTTTATTTTTTATTTTTTATAATTAGGATCGCTAGCACAGGAGTGTTGTTTGGCACACATTAACTGAAGCTGCAATTTTGAGCATTTGAAGGAGAACTCAACCCTGCAATAATATGATCTATGCTTCATATTGTCTTCTGTGATTTATTTCAATTTATATAAACTGGGAGAATTTGTCCTTTTAATCACAGGTCAATAATTTAACCATGTAAAGCTTAAATTTTATGTTATGTCACAAGATCATATAAAATGACACTAGGATGAAATTTGGGTTGCATGAGTTGCATTGAAGTTTATGTGGAAATATCTAGTTGTTTCATTTTAGTGATATGATCTGCTTACGATTTGTAACTTCAATATTTTGGTAAATGCGTGTATTTTAAATTTGGGTAATATGATTCTCAACCAATGACGAATGAGTGGCTTCAGCAGTTCAGCCTTCACCTAGCTAGTTTTCTTTTATGTTTTTTTTCCTTATATTCGATTCTTCTTTAGCACAATAACTTATATCTAGTTATTAACACAGACACCCATCTCTGTCCATGTTTCATCAGATAAATTTTGGTTGCTTTCTAAGACTCGTGCTTTTTTTTAAAAAAAAAATGTGGCTGAAATTGATATATGTTATTTATTGCATAATGTTTAACAGGATTTTATATCATGAATAATAGTGAGAGTCAGAGTGATGATGTTTATGATGAGATGTTTATGATGAGTTAAGTGATAGGAGCCACACTTCACTATCAATAGAAAATGATAACTTGTTGTCTGATGATGAAGAATTACTTGAGCTTAGAACTAAAGCAAGACATGCTAAAGAACTAGCAACTAGAGCAACTAGGGATGAGGTGGTTGAACAAAGTGGGTATGAGTCCGAGTATACTAACTCAGATAGTTTTTGGGTATCATTGGATACAGATGAAGATGCCAATTTTGTTAGACTTAAGAAGAAAAAAAATTGTGATGTTTTTGATAAAAAGTGTGATCATAAAAAATTGAAACTTGATGTTGGGTTGAAGTTTAAGGATTGTACTGAGTGTAAGGAGGGAGTGAGATTGTGGGAATAGTGAATGGACATAATATAAAATGGAAGTACACGGGTAGAGGTAAACTTGAAGCTATCTGTGAAGATGGTTGTCATTGGAGATTGTATGCTAGTAAATTGCAGGGAGAACCAACTTGTGTCATAAAAGCATACAATGGGGAACACAATTGTGTTAGAGCTGTCTGCAATAGACAAGCGACAAGTGAGTGGTTGTCAAATATCCTAGTACCCTTGCTGAAGAAAAACCCAAAGTATAGTACAAAGGGTATGATAAAGAATGTCCGATTACTTTATGATATGACTGTTACTTCAAGCACTTGCTATAGAGCTCAGACAAAAGCAATTGAGAAGCTGAGAGGGTCTTATGAGAGCCATTATAGTAAGTTGAGATCATATGTTTCTTATTTAAGGCAAATGGACAGATCAGGGAGGTTTGAATTGAAGACTTATCTGGATGAAAGAGATAGTCCTATTTTCCAAATGATATATATTGGGTTTTCAGCCTTAAAGAATGGTTTCATGATAGGATGCAGAAAGATTATTGGTTTTGATGCTCGCTTTTTAAAAATAGTACTTGGAGGAGCAATTTTAAGTGTTGTTGGTAAAGATTGCAATAACAAGATGTATCATGTAGCATGGGTTGTAGTTGAGAAAGAAAATGAAGATACATGGACATGGTTTTTTAATATTCTCTTCCAATAATTCAACATAACTGATGGCAATGGTTGGAGTTTTATGAGCGACAAACAAAAGGTAGATTTTATAGCATATTTAATTCCTATTATTTTTAATTGATTGGGGTGAAAATGTCGTGTAGAAGATGCGGTCGATTAGGTCACAAGAGAAGAACTTTTTCTGAACCAGAGTTATTTGTTAATCCACAACAAGGACGTAAGGTATGATATTATTTAGCATAACTGATGGCAATGGTTGGGGTGAAAATATCGTGTAGAAGATGCGGTCGATTAGGTCACAATAGAAGAACTTGTCCTGAACCTGAGTCATTTGTTAATCCACAACAAGGACGTAAGGTATGATATTATTTAAAATTCATTTATAATTTTTAGGATTTATAATAAGTTGATTTTTAATATGAATAAATGTTAGCGTAAGACTGAAGGATCAACGAACAATGTTGAATCACTGCAAGACAACCAATGGTCTCAAGTGGATAATGTCAATGGATGAAGGTTTGTGTTCTTAAATTATAATAGGTTGATTCTTTGTGGTTTGTGTTCTTAACGTTTATATATGAAATTCATGCCTGAAGCTGCAGCAGGGGCAACAACAAGGGCAGCAGCAGCTTATGGCGCAGCAGCTTGAGGCATCATCCCTTTTGTTTTTATTTTAGAGAGAAACTTGTAGTTGTGTATCTTACTTGGATATCGTATTGCTGTTTTTATGTAGCTTATGACTCAACTCTTATTTCATGTATTAAATTAAATATTGTATTGCTATTTTTATTTCGATATATTGATGGTTGGAAGTTTTTGGATTTGTATTTGCTTTGTGAACTCCAATATTAGCATTAGTGTAGGAAATAATTACATAGACCAAAATATAACATGTGAATCCTCAAGATACATCTGAATATAAAATGCAACAAATAGTCTCAATTCATAGATGTGAATCCTCAAGATACATCTAGTCTAGAAAATAATTACATAGACCAAACAAAACAAAGAAATATAACGAGCAAAATAAACTTCATCTTCAATGCTCTTAATGCTTGCTTCAACTTCTCATTCTCTATTCGAACATTAATTCCATCATCAAGCTCTTTTCGAGTCAGTTGAAGCTTTTCTTCCACATTTCTCTTCCTTGAAATTAATTCAATAAGAACATCTCTAACTCTTTCGGTATATGGTTCATCGTACCATTTAAAGAACTCACAGTCGTCATCCTGTTGTGAAAAAGGGCAACAGAAGAATCTACGGCCTGGATTCTTTGGCGTGAAAGATGTAAGTAAATGATATTGGCGTCCATGTCGGCAATTGATATTGAAGCTTTGATTAGATTCAAATGACATCTACCAGGCAAACCAAGGCAAACCAGCATCAATACCACATACAACAAGGCAAACCAGCAAGGCAACAACAATACCCCACCCCTCCACCTCTGAACAGGAAAATAGAACTTCAAAAAGTGGAGAAGATCGCTCTCAACAAACCATTTATAAAAATTGCTCCATCACACATATCAGAAGAATAATGAAATCTTTTCCCATCAGTTTAGAGAGAGAGGAAGAAAAAAGAGAGATGAAATGAGTTATAACATATATCTATGTTGCCGATGAGGAAAAAGGCAATGCTATAGAACACTTTGTGTGAGTATCATTTTCCATTTTAGAATAGTTTGTTTAAAATCTGAGTTTTGGTGCAGTGCTTCTGAATGGAA
>JAPKLW010000172.1:291500-323905 GCA_026898455.1 Plectranthus barbatus
GATGTTGTGATGATCATTTACAGTTGATCTGAAATCAAGGATGTCATAATAAAAAAATTCAATTCAATAGTGTTCTAATGCAATGTATAAATAAAATCCAAATTTATCACATACCCATCTTGTAAATTTGGGCAGTTTCGTTTGTCATGTGATACTCCACGACCTCCACATCCATGGCATATTCTAGCTTTTAATGTTGATTTTTCCTTTGATGATTGCAATCTTTTCCTACATCCCTTTGCTCGAATTTCAACAGAGTCATTGATATTTCGAGTTCCAATTTTGCTCTTCCTCTGCTAACTTTCTTTGATAGATATTGGACCAATATTTAACTCTTTGATTTTACTATGTATACAACTAAGTTATTCTTTTAAGAATTTCGACCCCTCATTAGTCAAAGATGCATCATCAATTACTATCGAAGCCATATATGATAACATGGAGTGTCGAGACATCAAAAAATTTGTAAGATCATCATTACTATTCTGATCATGAACCACACATAATGCACACATCAAAATATAGGTGTATAATATTATTCAAATCAGAAAGTATTTTTCAACATTACTTGATCAATTTAGTTAATCGAGAAATATATTTCCAACCTTATTTAAAATTGATCACAAACTTATAATTAATTAATTATATTAAAAGTATTTAAATATTGTATTTCAAAGTCGGTTACTCCATATTAGCATTCTGGTTGGTAACGTACACTACAAAAAAATTGCAAATTTGCGACGGATTTGCGACCAAAAAAAGTGGTCGCAATTTAGCGACGGATTAACAACGGAATTGCGACGGAATAAAATTTTAAATTTAGCGACCGAATTGTGACAAAAATATTGGTTGCTAAATTTTGCGACCAAAAATTTGGTTGCGAATCTGTCGCTAAGTTCTTTCTTTTTTTATATTTATATTTTTTAGTGCGTATGATGTATGAGATTATTGTTTGGTTCAGTGGTAACTCGCCCATCACGCGTGCGGGAGGTCCTGAGTTCGAACCTCCTTGAACGCAGGGCACAAAATTTAAGTACAAAAATTGCGACGGATTTGCGACCAAAAATTTGGTCGCAAATCCGTTGCAAAAACTTGCGACGGATAAAATTTTTGGTCGCAAATTACTTTGCAACCAAGGTTTTTGCGACCAAAGTTTTTGGTCGCAAATCCGTCGCAAAATAGCAGCTAGCGACGGATTTGCAACCAATTTTGTGGTCGCAAAATGATGAATTTTTTGTAGTGGTAATAGACTATTACTATGTTTAAGTTTAGGTTTACGGTTAATATTTATTTTCTTTTACAAGCTCTGCTGTAGTTTTTTCTTTAGTTCTCGATATAGCTGGATAAATAAAAATGAGAAAAATTTTGAAATGCCCCATTTGACAATATAACATCCACAAAATACCCCATCTTATGAAAAAAATTCAAGAAATACCCCATCGTACAATTTTCTCACACTTTGAATGAATTGGTTAGAATTTTTGTAGAAAAAGTTGTTAAAAATATAATTTTAAATTGAAAGCAAATTTTGAAACACAAAATTTTTTGTCTTATCCGATCCCTACTCAAAAAAATAAAAATAAATAAATATATATATATATATATATATATATATATATATAGAGAGAGAGAGAGAGAGAGAGAATAACTTTTTCAGACGATGCCGACGGAATATTTCCAAAAAAAAATAAAGTCGGCACCGTCAGCGGTGACGACCGTGTCAGGCACGGTGCCGAGCGGCGCAGGCGACGGTGCCGACTGCACTTTTTTGTTTTGCTCAAATTTTGAGGTTTTGACCGAGTGCATATATTGAAGCAAGACCCTTTCAATTTCATTGCTCGTGAACATTTCTCATCTTCCCCATCGTGAGCTTTTCTCCTCTTCCCGTCGAGTCGGCAGCCTGAATTTCACCTAGTCGGCATCAAAATTTTAAGAAATGGCCGAGGTAAGTTGGTTTATTCTCCATTTATAGCTTTATTTTGATAGTATCTCTCTCTTATTCGTATTATTTATCTCAAATTTTGTTGAAATTTTAGCATGAATGTTGTTCTCTTTCTCCATTTGTATGTTGCTTTGGAAGTGAGCATGAGTGTGATTCTTGCTATTTATGTTAGAATTAGTTAACATTTGAGGTTATGTTGTTTTTGGAAGGGAAAAATAGCGATTCTTGTTTGTTTTGAAGTGTATTTGTGCAGGTTGAATTTATTAGACCCGCTTTACGTAATGTAACTTGTAAGATTAATTTATGCACTAAAGTTACGACAATAGAGACTATTAGTAACATGTTGTATTCAGTAGGGGGTGATAATTTGGTGAATAGTTTTCTGGATGGGCCATTTGGAAAATTGTTAATTTGGAAAAAAAATGCACTTAATGTCTCGCAGCCATTACTACAACTGTTAAGTTACCAAATTAGGAGTCCCGACCCAAAAGCTTTATGGTTTCATATTGGTGGGCAGACTATTTCTTTAGGGGTGGGTGAGTTTGCACTAGTAACCGGTTTGACATTTGGACCCACTGAAGTCAGCCTCCTCCTCATCATTATGATCTTCATGGAGGTCATCATTCAAGTCAGGAATACGTGAACCCCGACTTCCACTTTCAGAACCAATATCAAAATGCATAGAAGATGCAAATCTTTGAAGTTCTGATTCAGTTGGACTGTAACGAGCATATGGTGGAGGACTGATTGAGGATATGAACGGGACGTAGGGGGATGGCTCCCGCTGAGAAGTGCCAGCACCAACACCACCAGTGTTGATTGTAGGATTCATAATAATATAAATATCAGGCTCCGAGTAAAAAATGAGGAGTCGTTGCAGCTCCGCATTGTCTGTCAGCAATGATGCTCCATTTCTTCCGCTTTGAGTTTGAGATATATAATAAATATTGTACTCACCTCCAATATCTTCTGCATCAAGAATCGTCTGAATGGTGCTTCTCAATGCAACTATTGATATATTAGCCATTGATAGGTAAATCAATCTTTCTTGCCCACCAATATAGTGCCAAGACTGATCGAAATGCCCATTATAGTGCAAAAATATGTTGCACCAATTCTCTATTTGAAATGCATGAAAATGGGTTGAAAGGGAGAGAGAGAAATAGTGAATGGCAAAATGATGATAGAAATTTTTTGGTTTCGGCGTGAATGCAATTTTGGGCATGTATGAGTATATAAAGTAAAGAGATATGGAAAAAATTCAATGAATGATTTCAAAGTCTACAAATTTTTCCGACATTGAATTGAGTAGTGCAGTGTACTGCAATGAAGTAACGTCAATTATATGTACGATTAATTTGAATTTCACTGTATTTTTCAACAAGTGAATTCAATATCCTTTAGCATTTCACTGTATTTTTCAACAAGTGAATTCAGTGTTCATGAACTTTTCACTGTATTTTTCAACAAGTGAATTCAATGTTCATAAGTTATTGTTGAAAAATACATTCATAGAATAAAACAAAAAGTCCAATTTTTTTTAAAAAAAGGAGGGAGGGGTGCCGACCGGTTCAGACCGGTCATCACCGCACGCATAACCGATCGGCATCGTCCTGAACCGGTCGACATCAACTTAAAAAAAAAAAGATTTTTGGTGATCCGCATGCCGACTGGTCAGCATGAATTGTTTAAAAAAATTATAAATATAATTATTGGTCGGGACCACCGGTTCAGACCAGTCGGCACCGCTCTGAACCGGTCGGGAACCTAACCCACTTTTATTTATATCTTATTTCAAACCCAATCAAAATATTAATACATCAATTTAGCTAATTATTTAGACATCATCACACAAATAATTATTTTGATAAGATTGTTAATTACAAAAAAACATGTCAGAAAATGTATTTTGGGGCATTTCTTAAACATGTTTATAAAAGAGGGCATTTTCATAATATGTTTTATAAAAAAAGGTTATTTTCAATTATTTAGACAATAAAAATCATGTTTATTTTTACACATTAACAATAACCAAAACAACTTTTTCACTAAATTAAATTTTACAGTACCAAAAATATACCACTTACATATAAATAAATAAAACTGTAAAAATATTTTCTCTAACTAACTATGCAGAGGAACATGATTTGAAATTATTGATTTCATCGAGCCCCACAAATGTATTTTTATTTTGATACAATTAAAAATGTAAATAAATCTAATTGTGAATTATTCGAATTTCGATTAGATAAGAGTTTGTTCGAACTTATTTAATGAAGCTCATTTATTAAACAAACCAAACTTAAAATTCATAGTATCCAACTCTTAACTAATATCGTTAGCTAAAATTAGTATAAAACACAAATAATTAATTTTATAAAAGTAACATTTTCATAATTTAATAGCAACAAGAATGATAAATCTTTTTTGTCGAAAGAAATATATAATTGAATTTGAGCATGAATATGAAATTAATTTTGATCTTTTTTTTTGAAATAATCATAAATATTTTAAATATATTCGAAATTTTGAAAGTTCATTTAGGTTGAGAAAGGTTCGATTTAGTTCGTGGACTTCAAAATATTTCATAAAAAGCTTGAAGCTCCACTCGATACGAAACAAGTCAAATTTGAGCACGACACTACTCGAATTGATTATATCCCTAAAATACAAATGATCATTTTTTTTTAAAGCAGATGAATCATTTTTAAATAAAGGTAAAATTAATTTGCAAATTTCCCATCCAGCAAGAAAATAATTATAGATCTGGAAATTGTATTTTTAATATTATATTACTCATTAACTCCGAAAAGAAAGGGTATATATTACATATTAATTAATATGAGAAATATTATTGTAAAAGCTAAAAATAGTTGATAACTTCTCAGAAGTAGTCTCTTCTTATTTTCCTTGTGGGATTTGCCTTCCTTCAGATTGGCATTCTTCACAACCCTGCAATTTCTCAGGTAATCTTAACTATCTAGACGTCTGCTGTCAAACAGAAATAGGGCAAATATACATATACATACACATTCACATGTATGTATATGTGTATGTGTGATTGAAGAGAGTATCCATGCATTCATGAGCATTGAGACGTCTTTACATTACATGAGATCAAATTCATCGATATATAATACACATCTGGTATTTTTGTTTGGATTTTTACTGCAAATATATGTTTTTGTATGTACATTTGGGTTTGGGCTCTTGCAATTGTAGATGGATTAGATTAGATCAGGATCTCTCTTTCTCTCTCTCTCTCTCCCTCACTCACACACTCGCACACAATTTGTATGAATATTGTATAAACATGGACTCGCACTTGCTGATGATCCCATCACGTGATGCAATCTTGGATCCATGCTGGGTGCTTTGCATTTTTAGGATCCACTTTCCATATCATGATTGATGATGATGATAATGATTATATGAAATTTTAGGTTTTAGGCTATATTGATGTGTTGAATTAATAATGATAATTATGACTCGAAATCTTGATTTTGTTAGGCTAGAAGCCAGAAGGGGGCAGTTATGCATTTCTTCCACTCAGTAGATAATTTGCAAGTTTTTAAGTAGGTAGGTAAATACATGTATCATTCTTGAATTTCTAAGCATCATGATTTTAAGGTTACAATGCTCCAGTCTCTGCATTTCTTCGCGGTCGAGAAGCAGCACTGATCCTTCCACATTTTGGAGATATCAACATAACAAAGTGTTGACAGGGCAGAGCAATGAAGTCCTTTGAGAATCACATCAACCCTGAGAAAGAAGAGCAACTGAGACGGGCGAAAACAGGTACATTTTCAAATCTAGCAAGGAGCAGAAGAGATAGTAGGAGATGAGAATTTTGGCAATGATTTCTGTTTTGCAGAGGTTGAGAATAAAGTGAAGAAGATTTTGAAGCTGGCGAAGAGTATACATGGCAGCAAGGAAGGGAACACGAAGAGGGAAATAATTCATCTAGTTGAAGATTTCCACCAGCACTACGAATCACTCTACTCTCTGTATGAAGATTTAAGAGGCGAGGCCAAGAACATCAATTGCAGAGATGATGGCTCCTCTACTCCTTCGGATTCAGATATATATTATTCTCCGGTGGATTTCATGCACAAGATTGGCAGAGATGCAACTGAAGATATTGAAGATACAATCCTCAAGGATAAACTGACTTCATCTAGTGAAATAAAAGAAACTCTTTTTGGATCACAGTCCCAAGAAATGGACAACTTTTTCAAGGATCTGAGGGTTCAAGACGAACAACCAAGACAGAGACCAGGCCAAGTGAAGGATTTAGAGGGAGAAGTAGCTCGATTGAAGTTTGAGATTGCAACACTTCGCACACAGAAGAGACATTGGGAACAGCAGGTGGAGTGCAAGGCCAACGAAGCCATGCAGATGAAGGAGAGGATTTCAAGACTGAAAGGCCGCGTTCTGGAACTTGACTCTACGTGCAAGGATAAGGAATGCCTGCAGAATGAGGTGGAGGCTCTGAGCCTGGAAAAAGGCGAATTGGAAGAAAAGCTGTCTAGTGAAACCAAAGAAAGGTCTATGGAAGTTAGGGATCTAGTGGAGCAAGTTGATTGCCTGCATCAGGAGCTGGTATCTGTCACAAGCCAGAAGGCTGAACTGGAGCTGGAACTCAACAGGAAATCAGGAGAGATGTTGGAGCATCTTGTTCGGATGGAAAACAAGTACTCGGACCTGTCTTCATCGGATCAGGGCAGGATTAGGGGGAAGGATCTCAAACACGACGCTCATGGCAAAAGGAGCATGCTGGAGGAGCAGATTGCCAGAATCAAGCAAGAATCTCATCAATCAGTGGTTGAGAAGCAGGAGCTGCTGAGGAAAATGTCTCAGATACAGACATCTCTTTTGCTCAGTGAAAGAAAGCTATCAGCTCAGGAGAAGAAGTTTAAGCAAACTGAAGAAGGATTATCTGCTCAGATAAAAACATTGAATCAGAAGGCCAAGAATCAGGACATGAAGATGGAAGGCTTGCTCAAGGAGAAAAGTAGTCTGCAGGTGGAGTTGAGGGCTCTAAGAAATGAAAAGGACCGGTATTTGATGGAGCTCGAGAAAGAGAAACAGGAGTCGTTGATGATGAAATCCAAGATGGAGAGGAAGAACGATGAACTGACCACCAAGATTATTAATCAGCAGAAGACACTGCTTGAGTTAGGGGATGCTATACACACGTTGAGAATCGATAACATAAAAGCTCACCCCAACTTCCAACTGATGGAAACAAAGATAGAAGAAATGGCGGAGGAGTTCAAGAAACAGTTTGAAGACAAGTATAGGGCCATGAGCCGTAGGATCAGGGCTGCAGAGAAGCTGCACATTGATTACAGAGAGTGGTACCTGAACACCTACGAGGCCCACAAGCAAGAACACAAGGCCGAACAAGGGAAAATCGAGATGGCACTCAGAAACATGAAGGATTTGTCACTCAAAGCGAACGATGTGCTCATCTCACTAGACTCATTTTCACTAAAGTTTGAGGAATGCAATGCCAGCTTCCAGAACAGGATCTCCAAGACGTCGTGCGAGGTGAACTATGCCAAGGACTGGGTGAGGAGGAAGAACGATGAGCTAGCACAAGCGAAGAGCGATCTTGACGACTTGCTGTGCCAGATGGATGACAAGGAGACAAAGATATCGGAGTTCAGGGAGAAAGTACGGAAGCTGGAACATAAGCTGAGGGAAGCAGAGAAAAAGCTGAAAGAGAAAGATGATGGGGTGACGGAGCTTAGAGAGGAGAAGAGAGAGGCCATCAGACAGCTGTGTGTGTGGATTGATTACCACCGTTGCAGAACGGATTATTTCAAGAAGATGATGAAAAGGATGCCGGAGATGATGAATGCACGATGTCGGAGTGTATCGTGACAACGTTTCCCGTTTCCCTACAGACACTACCTGTTGACATACATATGTCATCAACATTTTTGTTTATTATTTATCTGAGTTTTTATGAAAGGCAGCTGGGCCTGGATGGCCTAGGAAGAATAAGAAGATTTAGGCCTCTTTCAATCATCATAAGCAGCAAAACATGCTGCAGTTAGACACATGATGATACAATGGAAACAATTTTTGTATCAGAATGTTTTCTACAAGCAATTTTGTTTTTCTTCTTCTCTTCTTCCTGTTTTTCTTGATTCGCTTTGCGCCACATGAATAATGTTTTCTTCTGACTAAAATCAGTCGTAAATAGCCAGGGTGGCATATGTTATTATTATTATTATTATTATTAATAATTTTTATTTTGCTAATTTTGCAATTATAGTACACTTTTAAATATTAATAATTAGGATTATATATCATACTCCTTCCGTCTCAGATTAATAATCCCGTTTGCTTTTGGCACAATGACCAAGACAAGTGAGTGTAGAATGAGTTGAGTTGAATTAATATTTTATTGTTGAGTTTGAAAAAGTTGCATTTTTTAGAAACAGGACTATTAAAGTGGGACGAATGAAAATGAGAAACAAAACTATTAAAATGGGACATACGAGTATAACATTTGAAATACTTGTAACTAGTTTTCTGCGCGGCGTATATATATTATTTGTATTGTATTATTATTATGTTATAAAAAATTATAAAATAAGTACTATTAAAAAAATTGAATATTATAATTTATATACATAAGAACTATACACTATAAAAAATTGAAATAATAATAGACACATAAATAATGAATCTTCTAACATATGATAAAATGCTTATAAATAAAAGATTATTTTTAATAAAAGTATCTCAGTATATAATAGAATAACTTATTTATGTATGAGTAGTAATAAAATTAATACTTGATAAAATAAAATAATGAAGACTACATAATATAAATGTATGAAGATTTTCAGTGATTAATTATTCATTGATTTGAAGAAAAACATATGAATTACAACATGTAAAATTATAAATTCTGGAAAATTTCTTTGTTCATAACATTTGAAGTTTTTGACAAATTTCGGTCGTCTTTGTCACATATAAAGATTTTAAATGCAGCACAATTTGTGACCGTAGATACAAAAACATACAACTATCCATGTGCAAATACTGGTTTGCTGAGAAAAATTCCCACATGCGATAGTGACTGTCCTAGACTCTTCTTTATGGTCATGACATATGAAATCTAAATTGGGAATTGTCTATGCTGAAACTTGAATGGAATTTGAGGATCAAATGGTATTATAGTCATCCTTGGAATAAAAAATATTTTCAAAAGTATCTTTTCCACTCGGAATCTTGGCCTCTATGACATGACTACCAAGTTGTGTTACAACCAATCGAGTCCCATTGCAAAAACCAGATGAATGATCAATGTTCATTAACAACATGATCGATGTTCCAACTTTTAAATTAATCTCATGATTTGGTAATCCAGGATACTTCAACGTATTCAAGAATTCTAGAGAGTGCACTGCATTAAGAATATTTGCTACATTTTATGTTGTGCACATAGAATCAGAACTTAAGTATACCTTGCCCACATTATTGTTTAATGATATATTGATTGACCCTCTCAATCACATCATTCTTCAGCGCCAGAATAGCCCGGTGCTGCAAATATGAAACATCTATTGATCCAATAACTGTTGTAGGATACGTGTTATTAACAATAGCTCTGATTGGATCTCCGGTGAATTTAATATTAATATCTCCAGGGATATCAATAACTCCTTCGCCCTCATTTGGTGCTCTTTAAGTCCCATCCCTAATTGTCGCAACCCAATCAACAAAGTCTTTTAGTGTGGATGCTTGCATATGCTCTCCAAGCATATTCAATTGCATGTTTATCGTCAACTTTAAGACTTTCACATGATGCCATAAGTAAGATGAATTAAATGTTGCATTAACTACATCTTCTCTACTACTTCTTGGTATAACAGGCGAAATCTGTCTAAAATTACCACCAAATATAATAATTTTTTCTCCGAATGGTTGATTGTTTGTATATTCTGGAAGTGCATTATATCCCGCATTGTCTCATTAATAATTTATGGAAAAAGCATATCACCACTCTTCTCTACAGCCAAAACCTATTTGGTTACATGGACGACACCAAATCTCTTCCCTCCACCGGTAGCACCCTGTAGTCAATGGATCATATGAACTCTGGCGCACCAAAAATAAGTGACTACTTAGTCTACTTCTCTCATCTCAACAGAGGAGTTCATGGCTGAAGTACTCTACTGCACCACCTTGTGCGTGGTAAGGCTCGCTCTTGAGGTTGCGTATAGTCACAACTCTAAATCTTGCAAGCTTTCCTCAAATAAGACCTCCAAACTATGAAAAAAGGGACTCGATCTGCGACTAAATATGACCAAAACTTCAAGTCCTTATGTGATCAATTGGCAGCTATGGGACCCCCATCAATGATACGTATAAGGTTCCTTCGAGGTTTTGATTCATCTTTTTCTAGAAAATGTTGCTCAAATGATGCTCACTCCTCTTCATAACTTCTGCGATCTCCTATCTAAAGCTGAGAGCTTTGTATTATTCAAAGAGTCCATTAACACGACATGATCTTCCTCTATTCCTTCTACAACCAGTATAAACCTTCGGGGCAGTGCCCACCTTCCTTTGGAAATTCTAATTCTTCTCGTGGCCATGGTAGTGGTTCACGTTACTCCAACTCTTGCAGTCGTGGCCGCAATTAAAAACTTCGACCACCTCCCTGCCAAATTTGTCATCATGAAGATGACTATGTCAATTTATGTCTGAAAATGTATTCTTCATTGTCATCTCCAGTAGCTGCCCACTTGGCTGACACATTCTCCACTGGCTACTCTCTTTCTCAACCTGAAACATCAATTTGGTTCCTTGATACCGGTGCCTCAACCCACATGACACCAACTTCTAATTCTATGGAGAACTCTCAACCGTACTCTAGCATGATAGTGTTTTTGTTACTAATGATGCTTGGTTATCTATCTCTCATATTGTTAACACTCGACTTTCTGACTGTGTTTAATTATTGAATGACTTGGTTGTTCCGACTCTCACCAAAAATATGCTTTCTATTAGTAAGTTGACATTGAGTTTTCCAGCTTGAAGTGATATTTAATAAGACCTCGTTTACAGGCCCAACAATTTATGCATTTTTTATTGGTAGACACAAAGCATCATAGAGAGTGTTGCTTCAATCCTTCTCCATCATAGCTTTGTATCAATGTTCCTAGCTCCCCGTCACAATTACATTGACCATCTCGTGGAGCTCGAACTTCTGGCATGAATATTTTTTTGCCTTTCTCACTCGTTTCTTCTCACGAAAGCCTACACTACTTTACCCAAAGCATAATATACACCAGGACACAATCATGCATATAAAATTTATAAAACTACGATAAATCATATAAAAATAAAATAAATATCTTGACTATTACAAATTAAGCAACAATCATCTTTGTGATTATGGTCAACACTACAATGTGTGATATATACTACAAAATAATGTCCCATGTTTGGAGAGCGGTAGTAGTGAAAGTGCATTGCGCATGACTAAGAGATCATGGGTTCAAATTTCTTTTAGGACAACTAAATTATGAGTTTAAATTAATACATTATATTCAATATACGCTATAAAATAGTATAAACACCACTATGAATTAAAGTCGGTATTAGTAAATGGTTGTTTTATTTTAATTTATTCAAGAATATGTAAAGAGTACACATTAGATGATATATAAAATTACCTTTAAAAAATCACAAAATCAAGTGTAAGAAAAACACGGATAATTAATTGAAGAAAAACTTCTTGCTAACAATGGGGAAAAACAAAACTATCAAACAAAATCTAATATACACGGACTACACATGTGATAAAAATAAATAAATAATAATTATTTTCATAGTTTGAATAATATTCTTTTGTGCAATACTTTTTACAGGGAAAATATATTGGGTAATTAATTTTGTTAAGATTTTTGCTTTTAAGTATATATATAAAATTTGAAAATGAAAAGTGAATATCGATAATTTTACTTTTTGTTTGTAATAAACTTTAATATCGTAGAATTATAATTAATTTATTTTTCAATAAACTGAATGATGTTGTCTTTTTCTGTTTTGATACATACAACCTTGTTCTTTTTTCTAAAATAAACAGGCTGTGTAATTTTTTGTGATTTAACTTATTTTATAAAAAGAGTACATTATAAAAAATGAAATCTTTTTTAATCGGATTGAGATACCTAATTGTACTAAAAGTGCAACACCTATGTTGTTCCTCATTACCTTGTTTGTAGAATATAAAAATATATTAGGTAACAATACCTTTTGAAATACAATATAAATATACACCCCTAGCTCAATTGTCACACTTTTCTTTTTCGTCTCTCCCAACTCAATTGTCTCACTTTCTTTTTTCGTCTGTCCAAGCTCAATTGTTCCATTATTAAAAAATGGTAACCTTTTCACACTCAACAATAAAATATTAATTCCACTCAACTTATTCTACACTCACACTCCTTGATTATTGTTCCCAGTCAACCCGGGACAATTAAGCCGGGATGGAGGGAGTATTATTTTTTAATTCCCAGTGTTAATAAATAATTATATTAATTTTTAAAATATTCAAAATACTACGCTAAATTAAATGATTTTTAGTTAATAAATATTAAAATATTGTTTAATTTTCTTTATTGAAACTTAATAAATAATGATAAAATAAATTTTATATAAATGCTAAATGAGGCTTGTGAAAAGTAATTGCATTGAATATTTGATCGGCTATATGTTATTCATCATTTTATATAATCCGTAGCAAATTATATAATATTTTTAATCTTTTATCATTGTATTTATGATGAATACTTCGTCATTGTTTATCATTTCTCTCACAAGTATTTTAATATAATAATTTCTAAATATTTCATCTAAAAATAAGAAAATTGGAACTTGATTCATTTAATAATAAAATTTTAAATTTAATATTGTAAAAGAGAAAATTTTCATAAGCAAAATATTAATATTATTCCCACCATAAAATACATTTACATTGTTAAAAAAAACTAATTGAGTTTTACACAAAATATAAATATTATTTCCACCCTAAACAATGATAATTCATGTTATATTTTTAAAACTAATTGATTTAATGACCTTTTAAGAAAAATATACAATAAATAAGGTAATTTAATTTGACCATCAATAGTATGTTGTAGTTAATGCATACCACCAAATTACGTAATCAATTTCAATTATTTTTGTAGGATATCAATTTTTTTTATGAATTATATGTTTGAAATAATGGATGTTAACTTTTACAGACTTCATTGGCAGTGTGTCTCAAGATTTTTTCTTTAATGATTATATTATTTTTGTTGGTCACAAATGATTTCTTTTTAATCCTTCGAAACAAACATAAATAATCACATTCATTTATTTATACTGATTGACATTAGGTTGATTTTATGAATTCTTTGTATTTTATTATTATTTGTATATTAGTGTGTAGTAGTTTATATTGCAATATCAAATATTCCGAATCTTATGAGATCACAATCATTTTACTTGGTTCGTCTTTTTATATATTTTGAAGTATTTTATGGTCTTTTACACTTAAGGATTGTAAATGAATAATTTTTATGTACGATTTTGATCGTTATTACATGTTCCAATACAAAAAGTGAAATAGTGTATCTTATGCAAGTATTAAATAATTTTAATAAGTTTTGTTTTGCATAATAATGATATTTTATTACATAAAAGAATCATCACTTAATTTTCCAATAGAAAGTAGATATTGGTTACAAACTTTATTAGAATAATTTCTCATGTTATTAAATCTCTCCTCCTTTTGAATTTTGCTTTATATAAAAAATATCCTATATAACATTAATTGAGATTAAGCTAAATACCAAAATTATATAAGTTGATTGAAGCCGGAAAAAAAAAATTCAAGAACAATAAGATTGATATGAATCTAAATGTTAAAGTTACAATATCAAAGAAGAAAACATAAGCAAATGAATCAACAAATGAAAATACTAAATAACACAATATAAGACTTGAGCATCCAAGTCTTCTTCCTCTCAAATCGAAAATATGTAAGATGAATATATTAAAACAAATGAGTTGCTAGATTAAAATAAATAAATCTAACTATTCTTAAGAAGAAATTATCGCCTTGGTTGACTATGAGAACTTGAGAATAAATGATGGAGTGGATTCTGAAAAAACAATCATATTTATAGTACTCCAAATGTAATATTGGGACTTTAATAAATTACATTACTTATTGCATTTTTTCTAAATTGCATATCAAATGCCTATAATTTGTATTCTTATATATTACGTAAGATTTGAAAGTTTTAGAAATCATCATTAATCTTAATAATGATAATGCTAATTGATTTTTTATATATAAAATTAAATAACAATATTAGCAGTTATATTAGTGTTAATAAAAAAATAATTATCAAATATTTGTAGATACATATAAAATATGTACTTGAATATATATTATCCATAAGCCTAATATTTATAGGTGTGATAATTAAATAAATTATAAATAGTATGATTATAGAATTCTAGTATATTTAATTAAGAAAATAAAAAGGCCACCATGAAAATCCCAAACCGTTAAATAATAATGAATTGGAATCAATTTGCTAAGTTAATGTGTATTAGTACTGATATAAGTATTTTATGATAACTTTCCATAATTTTTTTATTCCAGTTTACAAAACAAACACCATTAAGTCTTATTTGATTTCTCACAATAATTAATGATTTAACATTTAGTCCTCGTGTTATTAATATCACTTATTTTCATTATCTTTTGTGTTTATTTCGAGAAGTTTTGTGTAGGTGCATAAAAAATCCTCTCTAGGGATTTTGCTTTTAAGATAATATAGATTATTATTTTTAATTGCTACACCAAACTTTATTTATTTGTTTGTTTTTATGGTTCGGAATAGTTAAACAAAAGAAAAATATAGGATAATTTTTAATTAAAATAATTAGTATGTACATGAAATAAATTAATACATATATTTGTTTTTCATAATGCAATGCACTTGTGTTTAGTTTATGTTATCAATAATAAGATACTAATATTTTTAAATAATAGTGTTTCTTAATATATAGTAAATAATTCACATTTTACACTTTTTCCATAGTTTAAACCATCTATTATTCACCGCTAATTGATTAAATTATTATTTCATTTTATCACTGGCAATTTTTAATATATTGTATTTAAATGAATCATAATTCATTGATAATTAATTATCTTAACTTTCTCATTTTCTCTCTAATTATTTTTTAATGACAAAATGCATTGACATTAAATACTGAACTTTGCAAATAAACATGAAATTTAATAAAATGAAGAAATGAATATATAATAAAATAGCAGATAATGAAAGTAAAAGTACTTAATAAGATTGTACAATGAATTAATATAAAAATACAATAAATTAAAAAGTGCAAAAACACTACTGAGTAGAGCGACGTTAAACACCCATGAAAAGTCAAATAATTGAACTTGAAGTTATAATGTATTCACAATCTAAATAATTATTTCTTTTGTGGGAAATAAATCTCTAAAAGTATGTACATCCAATACATACAAATAATTATATCAACAACTCAAAAAAAAATATCTTGCTTCAAGACCTGCTTTTGAATTGCAAGCACCTAAAGCACCCCTGTAGGCTCCTATAGAGGGCATCTTCATATTCCATACAACAAATATAAATACTAAAGATTAATTGTATAAAAAATACAACTACTATATGATGGAACTATAGAAATGCTAATGAAAAAATGAAAATGATTTGATGATTCTTGAGAATTATAACCTATTTATACTAATGATGATGATAATGAATCAATAAAAATGCCACTAATTATGTTTTGGAATTTAATTATTTAGTTATAATTAATTGCATGAATTGCGTAAATTAAGCATTAATCTTTTATGAATGATCATTATTAGTATATAGACTATTTGAATATAATAATATGATAACTATGTATATATAGTTTGCCACTTATTCTAAATTAAATAATATATTAAAGATTTATGCTTTATTAATTTAAATTATTAAATAATCATTTAAATTTAAGAAAACTAATAATAGAAATCTTAAATAATATGAAATTAATTATTTAACATTAACATAAATAAGAAGTAGAATTATATAATACGTATGCAAACATTTATATGAAAATAATCCATTTAATTACATATATATCTAACATAATAATTGTGAATTATATATTATAATAATTACATACTTACCATAATTATAATTAATTACCTAATATATAAGAATGATATTTATGGTAAATGTTTTTGGGGGGAAAACTTTTTGCTTGGGGGTTTTGCTTTTTAGTAGATATAGATAGATTGTATCACTTTTTTTCTGGGCTACTAATTCCTCGTCTGATCATGCAATAATACCTAATATTATCTATCCAAAAATATTTTGTTAATGAAACTTATATCTGCAAATATTATATATATATAAAATCTTGGGATCCATTTTCCTCTTCCTAAAAAATATCTTAAATTGGCATGCGATATTTAGTGGTGGTGCCATAAGAATAAAAACATGTTCTCTGACTCTCTCATAATTTTAATAACATTTTCTCTCATAATTTACAACACATATTCCTATTTTATTTTTTCCCAAGAAAAAAATAATAAGGTGTTTTTGGAGTAAATTATTTGTGTTTTAGAGTGGTGATGATCTGGCTCTGTCCATATAAGCACAAAAAGCACAGTGGTTGCAGCCTGACAATTTGTTGTGCAATAATTTTGCCAGTGCGTCATCTCAACTCATTTTCCAAAATAACAGCGGAAATGGCATTCCCGAGAATTCATGGAAATCGGAGGATTTATTTATTACTGTCAAAAACTCCGAAAAATCCACGTCCCTCTCCACCAAATGAAATTCAAGCGCCAGTTGCAGTGCCAGACAAATTCACCTTTCTCTCTCTTTCTCTCGCTCTAAAAGAAAAACAGAGAGATTTTGTTAATTTTCCCATGATTTTTTCCCAATGATTTGCCAACTATTATTATTATTATTATTATTATCCAGCACACCATTGGAATCTCCTATTCAAATTTAAATTAAATAGTTTCACACTCACAATCACAACTCTTCTATCTCATTATCCGGCCCCCTCATCTCTCTAGATTTTTTCCTATTTTCGTTTTTGACGCTCAGCTGAAGTTGTCGATTCACGAAAGCTGATTGTTGAGGTATGTTGCTGATTGATTAAATTTGGTCACCTGATTTTGCTCCTGAATCTGATTTTGAGTGGATTAACTGGAAAGATGAATCGGATTTTTCGGAGATTTTATTTGCGTTGAGTTTGTTTGTTATTTTCAGCTTCTTCTTCGTAATCAGTTGAGTTTCTGGTAAATTGGTGATTCTCTTATTTTCATGATTGGATTGTGATTCGTTGATATAGGGAGGCTTTAGATAAGCTCATGAGATTCTTCTTTTCTTAGAATCAAATTGGATAACATAATATTGGTTAATCAGTATAGTAATTAGTCAGTTTCTATTACCGATCTCTTCTATTCGTCTCAGTATGAAGCGCAGAAGCGGCGCTATATTAGTTATATTTTAATATTTTTTTCCTTATTTCGAAGATTTTTAAGAGAGAACATTTCCTTTTCTTGATTTGAAAGGCATTAATAATATACATAATTGCCAATTTCTTTTTTCCAAGGATTAATAGTGATGATATACTAATAGGAATTCTATGCTCCTCCTACACCATCATCCAAGAATTTCCTCTCGAACACGAAGTTTTGATTGATAATTGACTAGGCATGATAACATGGGGACGAAAATGGAAAATTGAGTTATATATATATATATTCATATTTTCTCTTTCCCCAAAATATGAGGTCCGTATTTATCCAATGACATTTGAAAAAAAAAAAAAACCAAAAGTCTTTACGGCTGAAATCAAATAAAATGCGATTTTTAATTCCTCAATTAGTTAGCTGAATTTTTATGTACACAAATTATGGCCCACAACAAACGGCTTTTTCGACAAAAGACGACCATTTAGAATGATGAATCTAGTTGTCGCTTTTTGAGTATCAATCAAACATGGTCACTTGTTTGAACCAAAATAATCTTGATTGTGAAAAACAATTATGTCAATTTGGAGTCTGAAAATTATCTTCTTGTTTTGCTTGGTATAGAACGAGGCTAGCTATAATAATGAAAAAAAAAAATGCAATGGAGTGATGGATGGAAAATAACTGGCCACGTGTAGCATAGTAACTATCACATGGTCTGTCCACTCCTTACCAGCAATGCATGCCTTATTTTCAAGTAAAAAACAATTGCATGATCTTACAACTGCATTAACTGATGCAATGAAGGAAGAATATTGTCATTTTCTGGTCACGTTCATTCGTTTTACACACTTGATTTGTTTTATAATAATTATTTGTAAACAAGCTAGTGTTGCCAGATCTGACCTTTTGTTCAGGTAAAAGCCAGATTCAGACTATTTGAACTAGAAAAATTGAATTTTGGAAGTGAAATGGTAAAAAATAAAGGTCGTGATTCATCCAACTTGACATTCCTAACATTTTGCCACACCTAATAAGTATAGGCAGTTAAGAGAAAGGGACCTGTGCGGTGTGAGCTGTAGGATTTCTCATCACATATTTATACACCTTAGTAATATTTACACATCAATAAGGTAGGTAATTAGGTTTACTGGTCAGTTTTATCATTTTCTTGGGGTAGATGGGAGGTGGGATGCCACATTATACTAGTATTAATCCGTTTTTAAATTTTCAATGTTTCATTAATTTTTTTTAATCACTTCACATTTGAAAGTATCCTTAGTTTGATTAATTTTTTAAATTAATTTGCAACTTTTTCAAAACTTTACAAAAACTGCTCTGAACAGTAAAAATTGAAAGGGAAAACGGAACAAGACCTTATAGCGAAGCCACTATGGGTGTGATATGAAAGATTATGAATTTTAATTTCATTAAAACTTTTCGAAATCCAATTTTGCATATTCGCTAAGAGTAGTTGTGAGTGATGATATTTAAAATAAACACCATTATGCGAACATTTATTCTTCACGGGCTGTTTATTGGTTTTGAAAAGCACCAAGATTGTATCCTCTCTTTATTTACTTATTTATTATTCTGGTGTAATAGGCCAAATCTAAGGGAATCTTTTTTATTTGATTGTAACTATTGCATGCTGAAGATATAAAGCCGGTCATATGACATAATATATGGACGCATAAATAAATAAAAAACAAAAATTTGTTTTTTCATTTTAGTTGGGGGAAGGGATTCGGGCATTGAATTTTTGATACGATCGCCCCCGGATTGAAAATGCATTAAACCAATCTAACTGCTGCGGTTGATATTGAATGTGAAATAAATGCGGCCTAAGGCATAGAACTAGAATATTAGGTCCTTAAACGAGGGAAACGTAATCACGTTTTAGTCCACAAGAATGCTTTACTTACCACAATGTTAAACAAGTTGGAACTAACATAAAGTGGGAAGAAAAAAAACAAGGATTTTATGTGTAATTACGCGTTTCTTGGCATGCTTTTGGCTATTTCAATAGCAAAATAAGAGGGATCGCCTCTGTCGTGATCCAGGTAAAACTGCTGAGGACATTGACAACATGCCCAAGCATCGGTGGCGCAACTCGGTTAAATCCTTTTTTGGGAGCTATGTTGATACTGAAAAGGATGAGGAGCTAAGAGGAAGCAAAGAAGGTATCAAACTTTTTAATTATAATGTAGAGAGGGGTTATCACTACTTGAAACCTTCTGTTACTAAATGTCTTTATTAATTGCAGAAATTGAGGGCAACGTGGAGAAGATCTTGAAGGCTCTCAAGGAAGATGGTGATGAGAAAGAGCCACTGGCTCATCTGATCGAGAATTTCCACAACCATTACCAGACTCTGTATTCACGTTATGATCATCTGACAGAGGAGCTGAGAAAAAAGGCGAGCGGAAAGAAGGGGACGGACAGTTCCTCCTCGAGCTCCGATTCCTCGGATTCGGATGGTTCGCCCAGGGAGAAAGGCACCAAAAATGGCAAGTTGGAGAGAAGGTTTGAACTCGAGAATGCTCTTTCTGAGGTTGCTTCCTTGAAGATTAAGTTGGAGACTACTATTGATGAAAAGGAAACGTTGCAGCAGGAATGTCACAAGGCTTTGAACAAAGCAAAGGAAGCAGAGGATATCATTGCTGAGTTGAAATCTGAAGTCGAGAAGTGGAAGGAAAACGCTGAAGAGTTGAGGAGCCTTAACAGCCACCTGCATGAGGAGAAAGAAAGCAAACAGCTGGAACTGGAAGCTGTCAAGGGAGAACTCTCTACTTCAAGGGAGAAACTAGAATCAGCAGAGAGTGAAATCACTAAGCTGAGTGAGATGCAGATTGCTGATCAAGAAGAGAAAGCTAGTCTCACTTCAAAAATCTCACAGCTTGAGGGTGAGATAAAAATTGCTGAAAGCAAGTTTCAGGATCTTGTAACCGAGTCAAGTCGGTTGAGTGAAGATTTGGCGCAGAAAGAAAGGGAGCTTTCAAGTCATCTGCAGAGTCATGAGGCTCACAAACAAGAAACAAAAGAAAAACTGGAATCAGTAGAAAGAGAAATAGCCAACGTAAGCGAGATGCACAGGGTCTCTGGAGAGGAGAACAGTAGTCTTTCCTTGAAGATTTCACAGCTCGAGGAGGAGATAAAGCAGGGTGAAAACAAGATTCAAGATCTTCTCACTGAATCAAGACAGTTGAGGGAGAAACTGACTGAGAAAGAAACTGAGCTTGCAAGTCACCTTGAGATTCATGAGGGTCACAAAAAGGAAGCAACGGAGAAACTGGAGAAAGCAGCTGGAGATATTGCTAATATTAGTCTGATGCAAAAGGCTGCTGAAGAGGAGAATGCTAGTCTTACTTTAAAGATTTCACAGCTTGAAGATGAGATAAGAAACGCTGAAAATAGAATTCAAGATCTTGTTACAGAGTCCAGCCGACTGACTGAAAAATTGGAAGAGAAAGAAAAAGAGCTTTCGACTCACCTGGAGATTCACGAGTCTCACAAAGAACAAGCATCAACTCGTACAAGGGATTTGGAACTGGAACTTGATTCATCCCACAGTCAAAGAAGAGACATTGAGAAACAGAAAAGTGACGAAATCTCTGCTCTTCTTCAAAAGCTTGAAGATCAAGAAAAGGACTCATTAGCTAAAATAAATGATCTAAAAGAACAGATCAACAATATTGAAGCTGAGGCAGAGTCCTTGCGGGTTCAGAAAGGTGAACTGGAAGCACAGTTAGCACAGAAAGAGATGGAAGCCTCCATTCAAGTGAAGGACTTGACAGATCAGGTCCACGGGAAACAGTTGGAGCTGGAATCCTTGCTTGGTCAAAAAACGGAATCAGAGATGCATCTGGAAAAAAGAGTGAAAGAAATATCTGAGGTCCTACTCCAGATAGAAACTCTGAAAGAAGAGCTGGCAAATAAAAACTCAGAGCTAAACAAGAACAGTGAAGAAAAGGAGACTCTTCTGGGACGAGTGAAAGATCTGGAACTGGAGCTCAACTCCTCATCTAATCAAAAACTGGAATTAGAGGAACAGCTAAAAATTAAAAGCCAAGAATTGTCAGAATTTGCAGTTCAGATAGAGACTTTGAAAGAAGCACTAGAAAAGAGGACGGAGGAACAGCATAAAATACTGGAAGAGAGAGATGTTCTTGCCTCACAAGTAAAAGAGCTTAATCTGGAGCTCAACTCTCTGAGTAGCCAGAAACAGGACCTTCAAGAGCAGTTGGGAAGAAAAAGTGAGGAGCTTGGAGAGTCGCAAGAAGAAAGAGGAAAGCTGCAAGAAAAAATTGATGAAATGGAGAAATTATTGTCTGAGAAAGAGGAAGAACAATCTACTTTAAAGAAAAAACTTGAAGATGGAGAGAGTGAAGCACTTTCCCGGATCGCAGCATTGACTGCAGAAGTAAGCAGTCTTCAAGAGCAATTGGGTTCTTTAGGTTCTCTGAAGAGTGAGGCAGATATCATACTTGACAAAAGGAGCGGAGAAATATCAGATCACCTGCTACAGATTGAAAAGCTAAAAGAAGAACTATCTGGCAAAACTGCTCATGGAGAAAAGTTACTCGAAGAGAAGGAAAGTCTGGCAGTGCAGCTAAAAGAATTCCTACTCGAGGTGGAGACACTTCGTCAACTCAAAGGTGAAATGGAAGACCAAATAAGTAGCAAGCATAATGAGGGAAATCAGCTGATGGAGGAGAAGACAAGCCTAGAAAATAAGATTTCTGAATTGGAGAATACATTAGCAGAGAAAGGCGATGAGCTCATTGCGGTTCAGCATAAACTGGAGAGCCTGCAGAATGAAGCATCTGCTGAGATTTCTGCATTGAAAGAACAGATCGAGTCTTCACAGAAACAGCTGGAACTGCTGGAGTCTCAGAAAAGCCTACTGGAAGTGGACCTTGAGAAATATAAGCAAGAGTCCACGGAAAGCTTGGTTCTGGCTGAGACCAATAATGTTGAATTGGTTAACAAGATCACGGAACAGGAGAAAAAGCTGAAAGAACAAGAAGACGCATTTATCAAACTGTGTGAGGAGCACAACCAACTGAAAGTTGAATTCCAAAACTGTGAGGAACGCCTGACATTATCTGAAAGGAAGATAGAAGAGATAACACAGCAGTTTGAAATTGACATGAGTGCAAAAAATCAGGAAGTCATTGAGCTGGAAGAAAACATAGAAGCTCTGAAGAGAGAACTCGAGATGAAAGTAGATGACATCGGTTCACTGAAAGAAGATATGCGGAACATTGAGGTTAAACAGCGATTAACAAGTCAGAAGCTTCGTATCACTGAACAGTTATTAAGTGAGAAGGATGAAAGCTACCAGAAAAAGGAAGAGAAGTTACAAGAAGCGCAGAAATCGCTAGAAGATAAGGTTGCTACACTTTCAGGGATAATTGATACCTATAAAGAGGCTCAAGTGAAAGTGGTTAAAGAGATATCAGAGAAGGTAAATGGGACTTTGACAAGCATCGATGCATCCCACATGAAGTTCGAGGAAGACTATGGCCACATTGAGTCTCGCATCTATGAAATAGTGAACGAGCTCAAGGTCGCAACAGCATGCATTAAAGATAGTAAAGTTGAGAAATATCAGCTGAGGAAGGAGATAACCAGTTTGGCTCAGCTACTGAGTGATGAGAAAGATAGGGTATTGCAGCTGAAGGAAAGGATAAGTGAACTGGAAACTACATTGCAGAAAGATGGGGATGCAAAGGAGAGCTTGATCAAGACGAGGGACACGAAGATGGGAGAGCTTGAGAAAATAGTAGCAGAAAGAGATGAGAAGGTGGGGGAGTTGGAGAGGAAGATGAAGGAGAACAAAGTCGGATTTGATAGCCTGATTGAGGAGAAAATGGAGGCTATAAGACAGTTGTGCATATGGATTGAATATCACCGCAGTCGCTACAATGAGCTCAAAGAGATGATCGCCAAAACAAGAGGAAGGCGGGTCGCTTCTTAATGCACCGAGTAATTCTCTGTGTACCTGTTATACTATTAGTCTTTTTATTTCTTGCTCTTTTTTCTTCCGCGGAGGAAGAAATTCTAGATACTATTGCAAGTAACTTATGAATGTTCATTCTTTGGGGTCAAAATAGGGTGTGTATAAGAATCTTTTTTTTTTTATTTTTTTTTTTTACTGTCATTCAGTTCAGTTTCATGTCTGAGTCGGCAAATATTGCTTCGTGATGGCATCACGAAGCATTTTTTGTAAAGTAAATTCCATGTAAGTGTGGCTTCTTTTTTCTCTAGTAAATGGTAAATTAGTTGCAGTTCACCAGTTGAAACAATTTAGACAAAAGTGAACATGTCTCTATAAAATGAATTCTTGTCACTTACAAAGTAAGAAAAATATATGTAAACACAACCACCAGCTATCTGCCCTACTAGTATCAAAGAAAAGATTACAGTGAAGAAGCAGGCATCAGTGTAAGGTGACGGTAGAAAGCTTATGATTTCGATAAATGGATATTAAGCGAAGAATGTGATTCGAATTATATCACCTTCTTGCAGCTTGGAAGGATCTAGAATGAATAAAGTGGCACCTAGAGAATGTGGTTCAATCTGATATCCTCATCTCTACTCCAAGAATGTCCTTAACCAGCTCATATGTCACAAACGCAATTGATATTGAAGGGACCACCTATAGAGAAAGAGATTTTGTTATATAATTTTAAAAATGTGTTCTGTTGTTTGATAATCAATCCTCTAACTTTTCTGTTCGCGTTTTACTGCAGATCTTATTCTTTTCTTGAGAAATGAGCAAAAGTGATATATAGTAAATCTAGTATAGACCATCCCATAGCAGAAGAAGCAATGGACTAACCTTGACAGAATTTGGGGCCAAGCCTTTGTACAGTGCCCCAAATCCCTCGTGCCGAACTGTTTTCTTAAATGCATCTACCATTCCTGTATATTCAAGGGGTGCCTTGTTCTTCCCATGTCCGGTTACTACAGAAGCAGCATCCTTCCAGCCCACCATCTGCATTCTTCGACGGATGACATCTAGAGGGTAAGCAATTGTCTGGCCAACTGTTCCAGCAGCAGCACCGCATGCGAGCTTTGTGGTCACACTCAACTCAGAGCCTTCCACTAGTCCATATGGTTTATTTTTTATCAACCAATATTTTAAGGACTCGTAGACTGCAAAGTTGAGGCCTACATAGGGTACCTGAAAATGATGCAACATCTATGAAGCTTTTGCGCTTTAATTTACAAAATGTTTTGAAGAGCATGAATAACTCATGTGAAGTCTGATGCTTAATGATTACAATAACTGTAAGTCGTCACATACCACTCCTATAACAGAAGGAAGCCACCCTTTGTACAAAGCACGAGGCCCTTCTTCCACGGTAACTGTTCTAAGACCATGAAAGATTCCTCTATACCGTGATTTGTCTGTCTGCAACGAGAGTGAGAGCTAAAGTTTATTACTGAAAACTTAATGAGGAGAAATATAATCAGTTGGAAGTTATATATCTGAAGCAACACCTGGACAGTAAGCCGACCTCGTACCATGTCCATGGGGTAAGTCGCTGACATGGCGATAATTCCAGCACAAGCTCCTGCTCCAAGACGTAGAAGTGGAGTGAGCTGAGCATTCTCTACAAAAAGAGATGGAGGCGTGTGAATAAGATAGACAAAGCCCTGAAGTCTAATAAGTAATCATGCCTTTTTACAACAATGGCATATTCTCAGTTTAGTTATTTCTCCAAGTAAATAGCTAATGCCGAAGCACAAACATAAGTGCTCCTGGAGCAAACAAATTAGACAAAATGTAGCATCACACACATGGGACAGGACCAATTGATTTCCCAAGAAAAAAAAAAATTGAAATGTCAGCTTTACAAGGTCTTCATATAAAATTTATGAGCCCAACACCTTTGTTGCAGGAAAATATTCTACACCTCTTTTTCACAAAACATAAAATGTTGATAATCAGAGAACATTTCGAAGAATAAAGAAGAGAAAAAGGAAGAAGAAACAAATGAGTAGTTTTTGAGTGCATCCTCAACAAAGGAAATGCACACACCTCCGCAATTCAAGATACAAAGCAACTGATTTAAATAAGAAACAACTACAACTGCCACTCCCCATAACAATAACAATAATAATAAAGTGCAGACACGCAGTTTGTTAAACTTTCTCCACTTTCAAGCCAAGAAGTAAGAAAAAAACAATACAACATATTTTACCATTCCCAGTTTGCTGACGATATAACCATAATATTCTCCTGTGTAAAGAGAGTAAAGTTAGAACTGAAAACAGACATCTTGTTCAGGACAGAATTGGTATTTGGAAACATTTATTTCATATTCAAAGAATAAATTGATCACTGTAACCTACTTTGATGCTTCCTCATAGCTGAAGAACTTGACAGCTGAGTTTGGAACAATTCGAGCACAATTAATGCCATTTCCTTTGTACAACCCTCTCAGACCCTCTGTTCTCCATATGAATTTAAGTCCTTGAACTGTGCCGTTATACTTTTTGTCATGTGGATTTTGGACCTGTGCTTTTCATGAGTAAGTATACACAAATTCATCAGTGACAGACATGATAAGAAAACACATTTCTGCAAACAAATTCCAATAAGAAGTGGAACAATTATTCTTGTTTCATCAAATGCATCTAAATTACTAATAACAATTATATCACAAACAAGAATACATGAGTTTGTCAAAAACCATACACTTCCGAACCAGGTAACTTTCCTATGGTTTAAATTCAACACAAAAAAAAAAAAAAAAAAAAAGAAGGAAAAACGTCATGTTAAAAATGCACCCTACAGCCCAAGCACCTAATCAAACTACGGCACATGTAAATGCTAATCAAGCATGTTAAAGAGCCTACAAATAATTACCTGAAGTAAAATCTTCAACCGTTCAAGAGGAGCAACTGCAGTTCGTGACCTGTAACATGATGATCATCGAATTACAACTCAAATAGAACCACGACTGAATGCTCAATAACTCCTTCACAACAAGTAGTTTTCACTAAAGGGAAAGAAACAGTAAGCTATCAGCATAACATCAGAATCATGTGAGACAATTCAAATTCCGAGCCCCTCGCATTATAAAACTTGATATTCTCGTGGACTATCATCCTCTTTCTTTTCCAGTCTGCGGATAAAGATACAAATCAATAAGTGTATCACTACTCAGTATTAGAATGTAATGAACTGTTAGCACCAAGTTTTGTCGCTGTCCATCCTTTCATTTTAAAGACAACCTTTATTTCAAATTAATTTTATGTTTAGTCTCCAACCAACTATACAAAAACCAACATCGGTGGACTTCCTTGTGATTTAGTATTTATTCTCTGTCATACACATGGATGGTCAAAATTAATGTCACAGATAATCAACTTACTTAAATAAACAAAATTTATTAAGACTCTAAATAATAGACGCCAAACAAAATGATTTTCTAGCTTCATTCTCTTCTTTTTGGCATGTCAGGAAGTATCAATCACCTTTGAATTCAAAATGGCATCATCAGATAGATAATTTTTGGCAAAAACTTGCCTTAGGCAGGCCTAAACGGTTTAGGCGGGTTTTATCCTACCCAAATGGGTTCACCCATCCCAAATAGGGTTTATTAATCCCCAATTAGGATATATTAAATGAGTTTGGATTGGGTTAATGGATAAAACCCGCCTAAATGTTTAGGCATGCCTAACCTGTCCCATAATTTTTATATGAATAAAAAAGTTTGAAATGGCACTATTTCTATAATTAACAATTAATTAAAAAACACTAAAAATGTTTAAGAACGGCACTATTTCCATAATTCCATGCAGAAGTTATATCTTACATCAACGATCATAAGTCCAAAACGAATAAGTTCATTTCAATCACATACATGAAAACCTCCCCGATGAATAATTTTGAGCGTGAATTCGTTTATGTAAATGGAAAATGATTCCGTTCGAGCAATAAAGAGAGAGAGAACTGACACTCCTCCAGCGACGCCACCGGCGAGGAGAGATTTAAAAATGCTAAGGGAAGTTCGGCTTTGTGGTTTAGCACCATCATTGAAATGCTTCTGCTTCGAGTCCTCTGCTGAGCTCTGGCCGTTCTTCTCCACCGCCATACAACAGAACAAGCCAATCCTCCGGAGCAGAAGCACTTTACGGAGATGTCGCCGGAGCCATAAATCAGAAACCCTTCCGCCGTGATTGCGATTCCCCGGCGAAGGAGACAAAAACGCGGGATGAACGAAACTAAGAATTGATTGCGAAACTGCAAGGAGCGCGTCTCAAGCAAAGAATCTCGCACGTGTACAACTATTATAGGAATAGAGATGAAAAATTATGATGGTGGTTTATTGGTTGAGAATCAGTGGGCAGGGATAAAGCAAACGGAAGCGAAACAAGAAAGGGACACACAAAACAGCAAGCTTTGGGGGGAAATAGTAGGAAAAAAAAGGAAAAAGTTGGGAACTTTATTGGAAAAGACACATCTAACCGTTGGGTTTCCGTCTCGGAGTCTTGTGTTTTCATAAGGTAATAGAATTTACTAATTTTATAGTATATTTCAATAAACTCAACACTTAGTAAAAAAAGAATCCCACTGACCTGACCCACTCCATAAAAGAACAAACGTTCCATAGTTGAGGCACTTACAGACCACCCATCTTCCATCTCTTCAGTTGTCTCCCACAACAAAAAAGAAAAGGAAGAAGCAATCTTTCTTTTTCATTCACTCTTGAAACATCAAAGTGATACAAGAAATTGGAGGTCCATGGCAGCTTATGCAGCTCTAGTTTCTCTTATAAATGATTTGGAGTTCATTCCCAATCATCCCGTTCATTCCTTTTCTTTTGACAACCAACAGATCGTATCCCTCTCCCAAATTGTCAATTTCTTGATCGACTTTATGGAAAGCTACGATTCTCATGGATGCAGCAGGGAAGCTTCAGAAGTCTTGGAGAGCCGGATTGCATCTTCGGCTTACGCGGCTCACGATGTGGTCGAATCCCACGTAGTCGATCAAATTCAATCTGGATCCACACTTTGTGGAAAACCAAGATCTTACTTCTTTCTCGATCTACAGAAAGCAATCGACAACTTGGGTTTTGTGAAGAGAAAGGCGATCCAGTTTGGTCGGAAAAGTGGAATGAAAGCAGAGGAGCACACGTATTCACCAACTACTTCATCAGAGCCTCGGACCTCGAGGAAGAATAGGATGGTGGGATTTGATGCTGTCGCTGATCAACTCATGGGAATGCTCGTGGGAGAATATTCGAGTCGGCTTGTGATACCAATCGTGGGGATGGGCGGAATTGGTAAGACCACACTTGCCAGAAATGCATTTGAACATTCACATGTTAAGTGTCACTTTGATATCTGTCATTGGGCTACAATATCTCAGGAATATAGTGCACACACTATTCTCGCACAACTTCTTTCTGGAGAGAGTCAATCCTCATGTGGTAGAACAGTTAATGAATTAGGAGAACGGTTGCATAAAAACTTGTGGTGTAGAAGGTATGTAATTATATTTGATGATATGTGGAGTTTGGATGCTTGGGATGAAATACAAATGTTTTTACCTGATAATGACAATGGAAGTCGGGTTATTGTAACAACTAGACTTTCTGATCTTGCGACAAATCTGAGATCTTCGCCTTTTAATATGGAGTTTTTAGATGAGGATCAGAGTTGGAAATTATTCTGTGTAACAACATTTGATGAAGAAAAGTGTCCTCTGGAATTATTTGAAATTGGGAAAAAGATTGTGCGAAAATGCGGTGGACTTCCACTATCAATTGTTGTAATGGGGGGCCATCTTAGAAAAACTTCAAGGGAAATTGAATGGTGGGAGAAGGTTGCTGATTTGATGAACCCAATATTGAGTTCAGAGGAGGGAGAGAAGTGCATGAAAATAATAAGGCTGAGTTATGACCACCTCCCTATTTGTGTAAGGCCATGTTTTCTATACATGGGGACATTTGAGGAAGATAAATCGATAAGTGTGAGTGAAGTTGTGAGATTATGGGTTGCAGAGGGATTTGTAAGAGCAAAGGAAGGTGTAAGTTTGGAAGAGGTAGCAGAGGATTACCTTATTGATAGAAATCTTGTTATAGTTGGTCATCCAAGGAGGTGGAATGGAAAACCTGAATACTGCGGTATTCATGATATAGTGAGAGAGTTTTGCATCAAGGTGGGTAAGAAAGACAAATTCTTATGTGTGGTTGATAGCTCAGCCTCAGAAGGCCTAAGCAGGGAGCGTCGTATTGTAATGCCGTCTTGGAAGCAAGTGTATGATATCATTAATAATACTCTGAAATCTGCTTCGCTGCTCCGTACTCTTAGATCGTATGACTATGATGAACATTTCCAGTTGGAGCCGCCTAAGTTATTGAGAGTATTGAAAGGCGGATGTTCCCTAGCTGCCGATTTTCAGCCACTTAACTTACGGTATAGTGTGAATGTGAAAGACAACGTTCAAAGGTCAATGGGCCTATTTTGGAATTTGCAAACATTAAATTTGGAGAATTTTCCTTACAGAATCATTGCACCACCAGAGATATGGGAGATGATACAACTTAGACATATCCACATTTTTAGTCTTGTCCTTCCGGATCCTCCTCCCAATGACTTACAGAAACGCATTGTTTTGCGGAACCTACAAACACTTAATGTAGTGTGTGATTTAAGATTGACAGAAGAGGTTTGCGAAAGAATGCCCAACATCAAGGACTTGCAAGTATCGTATATTTTCGAAGACTGCTCAGATTACTATCCCTACAATCTTTGTCGTTTCACTAAACTGGAATCACTAGATTTAATTGCTCGGGGGCATGGTTTTGCATTCCCAAGTTCACTTCAAGAGTTGAAGCTAATAAGTGATGGTAGTCTTTGGTGGGAAGATGTTGGAGTGATAATTGAATCCTTGCCCCATCTTGAATTTCTATCCTTGCATAGAGTCCAAGGAGGCACGTGGAGCCTTGCCGAGGTGGAATTCCCCCGCCTCAAATCTTTAGAGATTTGGTACTGTCCTGATTTAATTTATTGGAATGCTAACACCTCTCATTTCCCGGTGCTCGAGTCTCTCCAAATTTATGATGTACCCAAACTGAGTGAAATACCCTTTGATATTGGAGATATACCAACACTTGTCAAGATTGAATTGAAATGGTGTAGTGTGTCTGCTGCTGTTTCGGCAATGAGAATATTGGTGGAACAAGAGAGTTTTGGGAATCACGACCTTCTACTTCATGTTCAATTTGACGAAATGGAACAAGTGGAGAGATTTCAGAAAATGGTGCAAGAACAGGAACTAAAAAGCTATGCTCTTCGTCTATTTCATGGGTTCAAAATGATAAGGCCTTTTGAGGTATAACGAATTTTAATTTTATTTTGGCATATGTATATTTGTTTCATATAATATTATGAAGCAATAGATAATGTACAATTTTAAAGCCAGATTCTCTGTTCAAACTTTTTTTAGTAACTTTGTACATAAATTTAGGGGTGTAATCGAACCGAGTCGAGTAGTGTCGTGCTCAAGTTTGACTCGTTTAGTTTCGAGTCGAGCTTTTTATCGAATACTTTGATGTTCACGAACTTTATCGAGCCTAAACGAACTTTCTAAATTTAGAATATATTTTAAATTTTCATTACTATTTTGAAGAAAAAAGCTATTTATTCAAAAATTAATATATATTCATGTTCAAATTCTTAAATTTTTCATTATTAGAAAGATTTATCATTATTGTTACTCTTAAATCATGAAAATATTATTTTTATAAAAGTAATTATTTTATATTTTTTACTAATTTTAACTCACGAGTCAAATACTATGATGCTCAAGTTTGGTTCGTTTAATATACGAGCTTTACTAAACGAATTCGACCGAACTTTTATCGAGTCGAGATCCGAGTAGCGCACGAACAATTTGGTTCATATACACCCCTACATAAATTTAACCAGTTTGTCCTCCGTCCGAAACGCAGCGTTTAGACATAAATTGTCATTAAACTCCAACTTTAATTTTATTGTATAATGTGCAGTACTCAAATATTAAAAAACGATCAAATTGAACTCTAATATTAAATTTTTTAATCGCATTCAATCTCAAACTTTCAATTATTAAACATATTTTGATTGATTTACAATTTTATTTATTTTCTCTCATCTCTCTACATGTACACCCACACTTCATCACAGTTAACATCTTTTGCTTAAACAAATATTTGAATATTGTATTTTATGCACTCCCTCCGTCCCATTGAAGTAGTCCCACTTTCCCTTTTTGTTTGTCCCATAGAATATATAGTCTCATTTTCCTAAAATGGCAACCTTTTTCACACTCACCAATAAAATATTAATTCCACTACACTCACAACCCTTAATTCCCGTGCCGTGCCGAAAAGAAAAGGGACTACTTCACCGGGACGGAGGGAGTAATATATTTCTTGTTAAATCTCATCAATATTTATAATATTAATACTTATATCATATGATATATATTTATATATATTCTTAGAATATCTTAGGACAATTTTATAGATAAGTTCTTATGGTGTACTAAATTTATTTCCGGTTTTACATAGCATTATCGTGTTCTCTATTTCTATTTATATATTTATACATTCATCCATTGTATACTTTAATATAGCGCATCATAAGATACTATCAATAATCTCCCGATCTGTATATATTAAAACAACTTTGGACCTCATTGTATCGGCAACAATCTTAGAATCAAAATCGTATATTTTGCATTTTAATCTATGAACACTTCTACTTCTAGGACATTGCTATCAAATTTTGCAATAACCAATATAATATTTCCATGATCTATATATTTTATTTTCAATAACCATTGGTGTTAGTCAAAAAGGTACCACCACCTTTTTTGACTTTTTGGCTCATT
>JAPKLW010000172.1:333671-361559 GCA_026898455.1 Plectranthus barbatus
GATTGAATTGCATGAAAACGTTGTTTGTTTAATATTCAAAGTGGATTTCCCTGGAATCCTATTTTCTCATTGTTTTCTAAAATCTTTAATTAAATCTTTTTATTTTATTTCTGCTTTTAAATCAGTCTTTTAGATAAAACCAAAACTTCTTTATGATTTGCCTAGATAGTAGTACGATGTCTATGTTTTAGTGCTTGGTTGTGTTTCGAGCCTGCAGTCCTTGAGTTCGATAAATTATTACTTGCCCTCTGCAGTGGTCTGTACACTTGCAGCTTTAGCGCGTTGCGAAACGCGCTATCAGCGCCGGAACTCCAGAAAGAGTTCTTCATCAAAAGTATCACTCAGGTCCCCATACCTGGTGACCAACTCTTCATCAACAGCTCTCTCCACTTCGGCTGTGATGTTTTCAGCATACTCATAGATGGAGAAATTGAAATACTCCACCGGTTGTAAGGGCAGGCACCAGTCAAGGATCCTCGAGGCATAGATCGACTGGTGAGGGAGACCGCTGATGGGGATGATAAAGAATGCTGATGGTTCAGGCACTCGTGAATTATGGAACGCCAGATCCCCACGGTTCTCCCACCTGTGAATCCCTGTCACTCTAGCACGATAGGCATCCTCATCGATGAGTGAGTAAAAATGGATACCTAACATGTAAGACCTCCTCTCTGATCTCACACGCAGTGCTGATGCTGGTGTAGATGCTGCTGGTCGTCCAGAAGATGTAGATGCTTCTGAGACTTGTGGACGACTGGCAGGAAGACGAGCCTCGGCTTCAAAATTAGGGAATAGATCCCTGGGCTCCATCCGTTGTACCCTGGAGTGCTGTACTACTGGTGGTGATTCGTCGTCGGGAATGATGATGTCTGGCGAAGGTTGATCATCAGCTACGTCACCAGCAGTAGTCTCCATGTCAGCTGCCTCCTTCACAGCTGGCACCGGTACTGGTTCCTCGACAGTCTGGGGCATCAGCTCAGCACCGAGATATAACTCAGGAGCCCCTTCTGCTGTCTGAGGTTGTCCATTATCCATGGATTCAGATGAGTCAGTGATAATAATGCCATCATGTTCCTCGGGCTCCGGCTCAACCTCTAAGTCAGAGCTTAGATCAAGGAAACTCGCCAGTTTTTCCGGGGTGGTCGCCCGTTCAACAACTCCTCCACTGGCGGCCCCTTGCACGGCCAGTGGGTCTTCAGACTTACCTCCACCACCCCCTTGCACGGGTGGAGGGACTTGAGAAGATCCCCCGTCAGCTCTTCCAATGTCAGCTGACGGTTCAGTCACATCCTCCTCCGGCCGGTACATATCTACCAGGGATAGTACGTCCTCCTCAGCTCCCATGACCATCAGGCACGAGAAAGTTTCGTCAGAAAGGATCTGGCCTGGAGCTGGTGCTGGTGGCATGCCACTTGAAGTTTGGGCATCTGCCCATTTGCCCTTGGCCACCTGATGCACTTGCTCCGCCAGTTGCGCCTGACGTCGAGAATCATGCTCAGCCTTTATCCTAGCAAAGGCTTCATCGCGGGTTGCCAGTTCTGCCTCCCTTCTCCGCTGGTCGGCTAAGGCTTGCAGCCTTGCCTTTGCTTGCTTCTTCCTCACAATAGAAGCATTGTGGTCCCTCTTAGCTTGCTCAACCAGCTTTTGAGCTTTCGTTTTGACCCTTTTCCTTTTCCTGGTCATTTTATCTATCGTCTCCTCCTCAGTCAGTCCAAGGATGGACTTCTTGACAGGTATAGATATCTTCTTTGATGCTGGAGCATAGATAGTAGCTGGCTGGGGCAGCTGGGGCTGGTGAACCTTGTCTTTCTTCTTTGGAGAAGACCTGGTGACTGGCATCTGTGCTGATGGCTCAGCAGATGGAAATTGACTGGTTTCCTCAGCCACTGCCTGCTCCATTGAGGTGAATAAAGATTCAACCTCAAATTTCCTCTTCAGTTCGGTCTTGGCCTCAGCTGTCAGTGGGAGAGTAACTGCTGGCGCTGCCTCCCATATCTGTTCTGGCTCCTCCTCAGACACAGATTCAGCTGGATCGACGGCCTTCTTGCCCTTCAGTCGTCGGGGCTTTTTGTAATCCGGGTCAGCAAGCTTGACTCTTGTGACCGGGATGAAGTCGGATCCAACCAGCTGCTCCCCTCGGTCGATCATATCCCCCATCTCCACTTCGAGGATGTGGCTGACCCGCAGCCCAAACGACACGGCGTGAAGGAACTTCCCTTCCGCCTTCACTGAACTGTTTCTCTCCACGTTCTCCAGTAGGCGCCCGAATATGAATTCGGCCCAGTTACCATGAACGCCATCCACCAGTGCGCACATGACGGAGAACTTCTTTAAGCTTAGTTCGGCATAGGAGCCGACCTCGCACTGGAGCATGCGCACGACAATATCGCAGACCATCTGCCAATATTCGCGCATCTCCGACTTCTTCATGCCAGTCTTGAAGATAGTCACCTCCTTCTTCTTCCATTCAGTCCACCTCCGCCTGAACTCCACCGTATCATCCTTGTGATACGTCGCCACCTCCTCACCAGTACTCCTCAGCCCAAAAAGGTTGGCCAGGTACTCTGCGTCCACGGTGATCAGTTTCCCAAACACCGACGTGGTGAAGGATTTCCTGTCATCAGCGATGACTGCGCGAGCATAGAACTCGGCAACCATGTGTGGGTGGAAAACTCTGGGAGCCGCTGTTAGATATGGTCGGAGCTGCTCCCTGTCAATCATCTCCATCAGCTCTTCGCCAAAGTGTTTCTCGGCTAACTTATCATTTAGAATTTTCTCCTTCTGGACTTGGGCAGCCCGGATTTGTGAGTTGGAAAGGAGATGTTGGGTGGCCTTTTTGTTTAACTGGACAAGTTTATTAAAGGAATAGGAGTAATCGATGTCTTCTTGTTTCACAATGCCTGTGAAGGTAGGCATGTGAGATTCAGCTAAAGGTAAGTCTAAGGACTCAGAGGAAGATGAAGAAGGAATATCAGTAGCAGGGTTGGAAGAAGATGCCATGAATGCAGGGAATGTTATGGAGAGATTAACAAAACAAATTTTCGGAAAGTTTGAGGAATCATAAAGATTTATCCGATGAAGAAAGTCGGATATAAATACTCGAGCCATGCAGGAATAGACGGACGAGATGAACTCGTAGAAAGTAAGAATCAATGGTCATCAGCAGGCCCGATTCCCTGTAGCGACGTGCGTGGTCGGGGTGACGTGAGATATTGCGTGTAGCTGACATGGCACACGCTGATTGGTCGCGTGCCTGTGTTTGACTGCGCAGTTACTGTGCGCATTAAATGTGGCATTAAATGCCGTATTAAATTCGCAGATATGCACACGCAAGACCATTTTTGAACAATCCCGCCATTTCTGCGACAGCTGGCACGACCCTTGGACTTCAAGAGATCGTCAGTTGAGAGCTGGGACTCTACTGGTCATCAGTAGTATATACCAGTCGCATACTTCCCCCTGTCAGTATGGCCTTCTTACCAGTCGACAACTGGTAAGCGTGTACTTTGACAAATTGAGAGCTGGAACTCAATTTTCACCAGTCGTTGAAGTTTCACCAGTTGTCTGCTGACAACTTGAAAGATCGAGAGAATTGAGAGCTTGGACTCAATTTCTTCCGCATAATCTTCTCTTCAAGAAATTCACTTCCTCACCATTGTAAAAACGTGAGTGTTGTTATGATATATGTCAGTGGATTTCAGTAGAAGTCATCAGTCATCGCTTGGAATTGGGAGCTGGGACCCAATTTTACTTCGACTGATGGTATTTGGCTGCTGGCATATTCGAAATGAGAGCTGGGACTCATTTCCTTAGTCATTTATGGGGTAAGTTCTGCCAGTAGGTACCACTTGTGGTCTTGAGACACCACTTAAAGAAAACATCAAGACTAAGAACTTGGACTTAGTCGTAATCAGCATTCTTCAGAAAATCAAGAACGGAATGAGAGCTGGGACTCATTCTTCCTCAACACTAGGGCTCGCATCAATCTCCAAAAGACCGAGTTTGATGCACAACTCCTTAAATCTTGCTTCTGGCAAAGGTTTGGTGAAAATATCAGCCAGTTGATCTTCGGTTCTGATGTACTCTACGCTGATATCCTTCTTCTCGACATGATCACGTATGAAGTGATGTCGGATATCTATGTGCTTGGTCCTAGAGTGATGAACCGGATTCTTCGTTATGCACATAGCGCTGTTGTTGTCGCAATAGATGGATACACAACCAGTGTCCACTTCATAGTCTTCCAGTTGTTGCTTGATCCAAAGAATTTGAGCACAGCAACTGGCAGCGGCAACATATTCAGCTTCAGTGGTAGATGTAGCAACAGAGTGTTGCTTCTTGCTAAACCAGCTGATTAGCTTGTGTCCTAGAAACTGACACGTACCACTGGTACTTTTTCTATCTATACGGCATCCAGCAAAATCTGAATCGGAATACCCAATGAGTGTAAGCTCATCATGCCTGGGGTACCATATACCAAGAGATTCAGTCCCCTTGAGGTATTTCACTATTCTCTTAGCAGCTTCCATGTGTGACCTTTTTGGATTGGCTTGAAATCTGGCACACACTCCGACTGAGAATGAAATATCGGGTCTGCTGGCTGTCAGATAGAGAAGTGATCCAATAATACCTCTGTAGCTGGTAGGATCAACCGATTCCCCTTGTTCATCAAGAGAGATCTAACAACTGGGGCTCATCGGTATTCTGAGGGTCTTAGTCTGCTCTGGGCAATATTTCTGAATTAAGTCCCTGGTATACTTCCGCTGATTAATGAAAATCCCATCAGCTGACTGCTGGACCTGGAGTCCTAGGAAGTATGTTAATTTGCCCATCATACTCATCTGAAATGAGTTTTGCATCAATTGAGAAAACTTCTCGCAGAGAGACATATTCTTTGACCCGAATATAATGTCATCGACATATATCTGCACCATTAGCATATCATCAGCATCCTTGATGAGGAAGAGAGTCGTATCGATCTTTCCTTTCCGAAATCCATTACGGATCAGGAACTGTGACAGCGTTTCGTACCAAGCCCTGGGCGCCTGTTTCAATCCATACAGGGCCTTTCTCAGCTTGTACACTTTGGTGCCTACTTCAAAGCCTGGAGGTTGTTCGACATATACCTCCTCCTTTAACTCGCCATTCAAGAAGGCGCTCTTCACGTCCATCTGGAATACCGTGAATCCATGATACGCTGCATACGCAAGGAACAGCCGTATCGCCTCCATTCTTGCAACTGGTGCGAAGGTCTCGTCGAAGTCGATGCCTTCACACTGCTTGTAACCTTTGGCGACTAATCGAGCTTTGTTTCTGATTACAATGCCATTCTCATCTCGCTTGTTCTTGAAAACCCACTTGGTGCCAATCACTGACTGATGTGATGGTCTCTCTACCAAGTCCCAAACATTGTTGCGAGTGAATTCCGCAAGCTCTTCGTGCATGGCATTGATCCAATCGGCAGATTCTAGCGCAACTCCTATGGAAGTAGGTTCCATTTGAGAAATAAAACACGTTAGAAGCGCACTGCCGTGTCGAGTCTGGACAGAACCTTTCGGATCACCGAGAATAGCATCGGATGGGTGATCTCTCAGCCATTTGGGAAGATGAGAGTCTTCTGGTGTTGGCTGTGAGATTGGTTCTTCTGTCCTGATGATTGGTGCTGCCAGATCTTCACCAGTCGGAGCTGTAATTGTAACTGGTGGTTGACCTTCACCAGGCGGAATAATCTCTTCATCAGCTCCACTATCTGACTGATTTCCTGAGCCTATGTTGTCACCGTCAGCTGGTGCATCCATTCCAGCTGGTTCATCGCTGTCTTCTGACTCAAAGATCCCAGTCAGAATTCCCCCTGGATTATTGCTAGTTCCACTCAGGGAGATTGAGTGTAAGGTCTCAGCAAGGTCAATTGCATCAGCGACCCTCCCGGATTGCTGATGGGCAACCGAGGAAACTGGTTGTGAAGATGATCCAGTCATCGGTCTAGTCAAACCAGCTGGTTGAGCATTGGAAGGATTCCTGCCCAGCTGATCAATGACATCATTGACCTCAGGAACATCTTCAGCCAGTTGTCGTAATGTCCTGCGCACTAAAGTAGCTTCATCAAAAATAACATTGCATGTTATTTCCACAAGTTTGGTGGTCTTGTTAAATACTCTATAGCCCTTGTGAGAGGGATGTCCATATCCGACGAAGACACCCTCATCAGCCTTAGGCGAAAAAGTATTTAACTTTGACTTACCATTATTATGGATATAACATGGTGAACCGAAAGCACGGAGATGAGCTATAGAAGGCTTACGACCAAAATAAACTTCGTAGGGAGTTTTCTGGAGTCTATCGTTGATCCCGCTTCTATTCTGAGTGTAGCAGGCCGTCACCAACGCTTCTCCCCAGAAACTCTGTCCTAATCCGGATTCTGCCAGCATGGATCGGACCGCTTCTTTCAGCGTCCTGTTCCTACGTTCTGCCAGTCCATTTTGCTGTGGTTGCCTTGGTGTAGATCTTTCATGCTTGATGCCGGCTTCCGCGCAGAAATCCATCAGCAGACTGTTGCAGAATTCTGTCCCATTGTCTGACCGTATCCGCTTTACCATAGTTTCTCTCTGTTTCTGTGCTTTGATGATCAAATCTGGAAGAATGATCTTCACTTCATCCTTGGTTCTGAGAAGCTTTACCCAGGTATAGCGCGAGTAGTCATCGACTACCACCAGCGAATAACGTCTTCCTCCAATGGTTTGAGGTGCTATTGGTCCAAAGAGATCCATATGTAGCAACTCGAGTACCCGGCTGGTACTGGGGCAGACTGGCGCCTGGTTCTTGAAGGACTTCTTTGTTTGTTTGCCCTGCTGGCATGCTTTGCAAATCCCTTCCTTCTTGAACGCTCCCTTGGGAAGTCCATCCACAAGATCATGCTTGGCCAGGTAGTTGATAGTTCTGAAATTCAGGTGACTCAACCTTTTGTGCCACAGCCAGTTTGTTTCCATAGAACTGGTGGCCACGAAGCATGAATCTGTCCTCCCGCTTTGCCAGTCGACGATATATAGCCCTCCTTTCCGAATACCTCTCAGCTTGATCTCGCCAGTCTTCTTGTCCTTGATCTGGCACTCTGATTCCTCAAAGGAAATTGTGTATCCACTTTCGCTCAGCTGACTGATACTCAGGAGGTTGTGCTTGAGATTGGTAACGAGGGATACATTTATGATTCTGACATCGTTCTTCTCGATGCAGCCCTTGCCAATAACTCTGCCCTTTGAGTTATCACCAAATATAACTGGAGGTCCTTTGACCTTGGTGAGATCTGTAAACAAAACCTCTTCACCAGTCATGTGAGCCGAGCATCCACTATCTAGGATCCACTCGCTCGATCTCTGAAGTTGTGTTGCATGATCCTGTACCTGCAAGAAAGAGATAGAATTTATTTAGGTCCCCGATCATCTGCGGGTCCTGCAGGGTTAGATCGCTGAATTATTCCTTTTGGAATCCAGACTTTAGTGATTTTCAGCTCGGTTTTACCCTTGCTGGTATCATTAGTAGCCTTTCCCTTCCTTTTGAAGTAATGCGTGAGTTTGGTTTGGGAAGGTGTGGCTGTGTGTGTATCTCCTTTGGGAGTATTCTTCCGCTGAGAGTTTCGAAAATATTTTTCCGGTTTATTGTGTTGCCTTCGTGGTCTCTGAGAGTGTGGACCACCATGGCTAGCCTTCACAGCCCTTTGAGAAAACTTGTGATTGGGCTCAGGCCTCTGATAGGTATTCCTCCTATCAGGCATTGTCCTTCTCTTAGAGTTTCTCTGAGATTGGGATCCCCTGTAAGTATGCTGGTGATTGGCATACTGACGAGGTTGTGTGTGGATTCTCTTGACAGCTGGTGCTGGCTGTCGGATTCCACTGGTAGCTGATGCGGACTTCATTGCCTTAGAATTATTCGGCTTAGTCTGCGTCCTAGGGTGTGCTGGCGTCCTGTCAGCAGAGGATTTTGCCAGTTGAGGTTTTTGTCGTGATGACTCACCTATGAATCTGGTCTTATGATTCCTATGCTGATCAGCCATACGGGACTGATTGGTATTACCAGCTGGTGCTGATGCATTTACCACTTTGCCCTTACCCTTACCAGCAGTGAGTTGTTCGGGTTGGTTTTTGCTCAAATTTGTTTTAAATCCCAACCCGGATTTATCGGTAGGCTTTCTCCAATGACTTAGAGCCTCTTCCAAATTCTTGGAGCCTTTATTTAAATGATTTATTTTACTGTCTTGCTCAAGGACGACCTTTTGAAAAGTATCTCTCTCAGTTTTTAAAATTTCAAAACTCTTAAGCAATTCTGAGTGAGTCTCTTTCAGAGTGGCTAACTCTACACCGAGTGACCTAGATTTTTCAATCTCATTGGTCAAAATAGAAATCTGATCTTTTAGCGAGGTGTTTTCGCCAGCCAAGATATTCTTTATTTCGTAAAATTTTAAAAATTCTTGCTGAAGAATATCTATGGTGACAACCTCTGAGTCGGAGCAATGCGACTCAGAATCGTCTAGAATGCGTGCAGACATGATATGCATTGGAGGAACAGATTGTACCTGATCATCAGCGGCAAGTGCTCGTTCTTCCTCACTGTCAGCACATTCTTCATTTGATTCTTCTCCGAAAGCCGCCATAAGTGCCAGTAGAGCTTCCTCTTCTGACTCTTCATCTGACGCGTATTCTCTGTCGTCATGGTCAGGTATATCAGGAACCTCTGTCCTGGTCAGCATGGCCTTTGCAACGGCCTTTGATGCACGCTCTTCAAAGAGCTTCTTCAGCCTTTCCCGCTCATCTTTATCCACCTGTGGACATTCAAATTTGAGATGATCAGGGGATTGGCATTGATAACAAATGCGGGGAGTTCTTGACGAATTTTCCATCAGTTGAGCTAAGAGATACTCCCTGTTTCGACTTGGCTTTCTCCAGAAGAACAACCAGTCTCTTCATTTGTTGCTCAAGATCTGCGATAGAGCTCTCGCTGCCTTTGGAGTTAGATCCCGATGTGGATGGGATCTCTTTCTGCTGGTTGTGCGGCCCAGCATATCTGTCAGTGTGAAAAGGCTTCTTGGGCTTCCATTTGAAGTCCCTCTTGACGAAGTAGGCTTCGTCTTGTGTTTTGATGCTGGGAGATCCAACATTCCGGATGGCTTCATTCTTGTTCACCATCTGGATGTCCCACTCATGTGCCTGCAGTTGAGCAAATAACTCCTTGGGAGTCATTTTGGACAGATCCTTCTCCTTAAGAGCTGTAGTCTTCACGAACCAGTCCTCCTTGGGCATCTTGGACAGGATCTTTGCATTAAGATCTGCATTTGAGTATTTCCTGTCCAATGACTTCAGCTCGCTGACGATGGCGTTGAATCTAGCCTCCATCTCCTTGATGGTTTCCCCAGGTAGCAGCTGGAAGGACTCGTACTTGTCCACTGCAACCTGTAATTTGTTGCGCTTCATCTGATCTGTCTCCTGACAGAGATTGTCAAGGTAATCCCAGACTTCCTTGGCGTTGTCAAATTGGAGGACTTCCTCCATCAGCGGATCTGGAAGAGATGACAGGATCATTTCGTGAGCAACGGAGTCCAGCTGATTCCGCTTCCTGTCCTCAGAGTTCCATTCTTCTGGGGGCTTTGGGATCTCAGCAGCTGGGCGATCTCCTAGCTGGTGTTGTGTCTTGGTGATCTGGATCGGCCCTTTCTCCAGCACGTCTATCATTTCCGGATGGAAACTTTTCAGTTGAATGAGTGACCTCTTTCGCCACATTGCGTGCTTGTCAGGATTGTAGTTGAGTAGCTTAGGAATATTCATCTTGTGTACCTGAGCTAATCAACAGACAGAAAGAGTAGAGTGCAAGGAAACGTGGATCTCGGTCCTAAGCGACTCAGATATGCGATCAGTCTAGAAAGACCGACCACTCTGATACCACTTGTTGGTCCCGGTTTTCAGAGTATGAACGATAGCAGCGGAAATAGTGATAAAGTGTTTTCTTGCACGCTGGTTACACCGCTGACTGGGACCTGTCAGCTGGTGTATCAAAACTTAGAATATTTAGCCTTGTTTGCACAGTTATCTATCAGTTTCAGAATATAATCCAACACTTGAGTGCTGGGTTTAAAATATGACTGAAGAGCAGAAAGCTGATAAATAACAAAAGGATTTTATAGTGGTTCGATCAATCGATCTACGTCCACTCTCCAGTCGAAGCACTGGAAATTCCACTAAGAGTAATCGGTTACAGGTGTCCTACGATCTATCTCTAGCTGGTGAATGCCTTGTCCACCAGTTCACTAGATCAACCGCTCCCGGTCCTGGTTCCCTCTTCAACTCTTCTCAGCTGGCGGAGTGCGAGCACGTCACTTCAACCTCCTCAGCTAACTGGGTGTTTTAGTTCTCCCAAGAACGTAAATCTCACTACGGCAAGGTACGCCCGTAATAACTCAAGTGCTGGGATGCACAGGAGCTGCTGTGAACTCTCTCGGAAGAGAAAGAACACCTAATGAGATCTTTAACTTACAAGTATAAAACTTGAAGTCTCGTGTTTGATAGATCAACACACGGAAAGCTTATGGAAAGCCTCGAAAGTTCTGTAAGTATTTTGACAGCGTTTTTGCTAGTTCGTGCGTAAGAATTTCAGTCTTTCGGAGAGTTTGAATGTTGACGCTTCCGACGTATTTATAGACGCGGGATCTGATTCAAACTTTCTAGCCGTTTGGACTCATCCGGAAAGGTGTCAGACCTGGGATGTCCTTCTAACGGCGGTAGGTATATTTTTCCGGAAAGGATCTATACCTTGGACCGCTTTATCTGACACAGATCTCTTTATGTCAGAACGGCTTTATTAGTCAGTCCGAGGAATAAGACTGGTGTCTTGTGATAAATAGACTTTAAGGTTGTCAGTCGATTCCTCAGCGAATCTTCTTTTTGTCTCTACGGCGCTGGGAGAGAGAATCTGGAATTCTGCTGGTAACATCTGACTGGTAGATCATTCTGGTGATCTTGTGCTGGCAGTCTCTGCTGGTGATTTGCCCTGGCATAATCTAAGTCTACCAAATGTCTGGATGTTTAATTCTTCTTGGAATCTCCCATGACTGGTGAAATCACCGCTGGTGAATAGTGTAATCAAGAACACGTATTCTGCTGGTAAGATTTGTCAGCCGCCTGCTGATGAAACCCTTCCCAACTGGTGAACAGTACCCAGTCATAAGCGCTTCTCATGCTGGTGAACAGTGTCAGCACGAGTCTTTGTCAGCCGCCTGCTGATGAAACCCTTCCCGACTGGTGAACAGTAGCCAGTCATAAGCGCTTCTCATGCTGGTGAACAGTGTCAGCACGAGTCTTGATCAGCTGCGACTTACAACTCAAAGACCTAAACAGGACTTTACATTTAAGACCAGATCTAGAGACAACTGACGCTGGTAGGACTTAGGATTTGATCCACCAAAACTACAATCTATACAAATGAGCTACTGATGGAGGAAACCTTAGACAGATTTCCCAACAGTACTAGCCCAATAAATCAAAATATATCCCAATTTGGACAATTACTAATTAAACTATAATGTAGTAATCAACTATAATTGTCTACAATCATATATAATTACCTAAATTATAGTTCTAATTGAACTATATTATAGTAATCAACTATAATTGTCTATAATCATGTATAATTACATAAATTATGGTTCTAATTGAACTATATTATAGTGATCAACTCTAAGTGTCTACAATTATGTATAATTACATAAATTATATTTCTAATTGAACTATAATGTAGTAATCAACTATAATTATCTACAATTATGTATAATTACCTAAATTATAGTTATAATTGAACTATATAGTAGTAATCAACTATAATTGTCAACAATTATGTATAATTACATAAATTATAGTTCTAATTGAACAATATTGTAGTGATCAACTCTAAGTGTCTACAATTACGTATAATTATATAAATTATATTTCTAATTGAACTATTATTTAGTAATTAATTCACCGAAATCTATCTCAATTTACCTAAATCTTGCCCAATTTAAAGTTATTTATCATTATATTTTTATTATTTTTTAAATAAAAAATTGAAATATATCTCAAATGTCCGAAATTCATCTCAATTTCCGAAATCTTGCCCTCTAAATCTTACCCAATTTAGAGGTATTTATCAATTTTTTATTTTTTTAAATAAAAAATCAAAATATATCTCAAATGTCCGAGATTCATCTCAATTTGCCCTCAAAATCTTGCCCAATTTAGACTTATTTATCATTTCATTTATTATTATTTTTAATAAAAAAATCGAAATATATATCACATGTCCGAGATCCATCTCAATTTGCCAAAATCCATCTCAATTTGCCGAAATCTTGCCCAATTTAGAGTTATTTATCATTTTATATTTTATTATTTTTTAAATAAAAAAATCGAAATATATCTCACATGTCCGAGATCCATCTCAATTTGCCGAAATCTTACCCTCCAAATCTTGTCCAATTTAGATTTATTTATTATTTTTTAAATAAAAAAAATTGAAATATATCCCACATGTACGAGATCCATCTCATTTGCCGAAATCTTGCCATCTAATCTTGCGCAATTTAAACTCATTTATATATATATTTTAAATTAATAAATCCTTAATATTTCAATATTGGCCACAAATTCTTGCATTTAAAATAACAATAAAAAAATGAACAAAACAAATCAAATAAAATTGAAACTTATTTATCATTTATTTCATTTTTTAAATTAAAAAAATCAAAATATATCTCACTTGACCAAGCTATATCTCAATTGACCTAAATCTTGCCCAATTGAGACTTATTTACCATATATTTTATTTTATTTTTTTAAATTTTAAAAATTGAATTATATTTTTTTAAAATAAAAAATTCGAAATATATTTCACTTGGCCAAGATATATCTTAATTGGCCGAAATTGCCCAATTGAGACTTATTTATCATTATAATATTTTTTTTAAAATTAAAAAACCAAAATATATCTTATTTATTATTTTATTTTATTTTATTTTAAATAAAAAAACAAAATATATCTCACTTGCCCAATTGAGACTTATTTATTATTATATTATTTTTTTAAAATTAAAAACCGAAATATATCTTATTTATCATTTATTTTATTTTTTAAATTAAAAAATTGAAATATATTTCACTTGCCCACCATATTATATTATTTTATTTTATTTAAATTAAAAAAATTAAATTATTTTTTTAAAAAATAAAAAATTGAAATATATATATATTTTTTATCTTATTACATCCTTAATATTTCAATATTGGCCACGAAATTCTTGCTCTTAAAAAAATTGAAATATATCCCACTTTGCCAAGATATATCTCAAATGACCGAAATCTTGTCTAATTGGGACTTATTTATCATTTTTTTTAAAAATTAAATAACTCGAATTATATATATATTTTTTAAAAAAATTCGAAATATATCTTATGGACCAAGATATATCTAAATTGAACGAAATCTTGTCCAATTGAGACTTATTTATAATTTATTTTATTTTTTAAAATTAAAAGAATCGAATTATATTTTTAAAAATTAAAAAATTTGAAATATATCTCAATTGGTCAAGATATATCTCAATTGACCGAAATCTTGCTCAATTGAGACTTATTTATCATTTATTTTATTTTTTAAAATTAAATAAAATTGAATTATATATTTTTTTTAAAATAAAATCTTTGAAATATACCTCACTTGGATGAGATATATCTCAAATGGACGAATGCAAGCTGGATTGTTTTCAAAGAAATATTATATTTTATTTCATCACAACTCTAAAAATTAATAAAAAATAGAGTTGTGTTATATAATATTAGACGAGATATATCTAAAAAGGCCTAAATCTTGTCTGATTATTTTCAAAGAAATATTATATTTTAATACATAACAACTCTAAAAATTAATAAAAAAATAAAATTGTGTTATACAATATTAGTAAAAAAGTCAAACCGTTAAATATTTGATATTTCACACAATTCAATAAATTTGATTGCCTGATTTACACATTTTAACTTAAAAAGACTGTACTTTGGCTATTTTTTGAAATTTTTCATAAAGGTGGCTATTTTGTGAATGTAATTTTAAAATTTGGCTATTCTAAATTTTCCCTCATAAAACAAAGTAAAGAATAGAGTGACCGAAATAGTTCCCAACTTGTGGCGCAATGGTAAAAATATATTGTGTATCAACAAAAAATCATAACTTCAAAATACCTTAGAGACATTTAGATTTATATGTTTTAAATTAATGCATTTTATTTCAAAAAATAAAATAATAAATAATAGATCGAAATATACAATCTGAATATTACAACAATTCTCACCTAGCCTAGTCAAAAAAATATTGGCCCACCCTTATCGAACACAAATAATGAAAAAGAATTCCTCAAAACTATCGCAAACAGATTGCAAAAATTTCCTGTTAGACCACAAGACTTTGTAAATGGACGAGAAAAATTCTTTAAGGATTGCTCAAACCATCTTTCTCTGTCCAAACCACAAGCATGAGAACTAGCATCAGCTTCTGGAGTTAAGTGAATGCAAACGCCTCGATGCAGAAGAGATGTAACATTTACAGTTAATCCAACGCAAAAGTTTGTATACCTTCAGATTATTGCTACAACTGTGCAAGATTCAGGTGCTCAAACTCCCGACACTCGGCTCCGACTAGATTCAAAGCAGAGACAAGTTTCGGCAAGAGTTTAGCAAGCATTAGCTTGAAACCAACTGAATTCGAGTTAGCATCACTATTAATGGCTGAGGCATCCTTTGCAAGCGAGCCAATGAGGTGCCCTTTCATGTAAGCATCACATGCCTTCAGAATAAAAGGGCCACGCTTCCTGAAGTGCTCCAAAACAAGCTCTTCAAAATCCTGCAACAAAAAAGAATCATGGCATCATAATTTCCAGTGCGCTTAACATGGATACATTGCTAGTATTTTGTTCAAGTGAAGGTAAATATGGGCATTCTCTTATGGGAAGATACAGAAAATCAGCATCCCAATGCATTCTAATATTCCACAAGTAAAAATACCAATTTGGTTGATTCAGAAAAGAAGGCACATGAGAAGAAAGATTCAAGCCCATTGTTATTAAAGGAGTTCGTGGATAATTTTTATTTCCAAAAGCTTAGTGTAGAAAAGCTTCTCAATACATTATATTAACCATAAATAAAACAAAGGAAGGTACCATAGGAAGAGAATTATAGGGTGTAAGGACATCGAATTGCTCGATATTTTTCCACGAAGATTTATAAGTAAAGAAGCAAAATTGTGCAGATTATGAAGAGATTCTAAATGAATCACCTTTGGCAGCCTCCGTATTTGAGACATCATAGTCTTACAATTCAATAAAAATGTATTCTCATTGTAGGACAGGGAATTTTTCTCCCCTTCAGCTGTCCCAACTTGTTTGTCGTATCCAGCCTCATTAAAATATGGCCTTGAATTTAATACTAGGCCTTGGAGTGAAACTAGTACTTGAAGAATGCTTGATGATGAAGGATCCCAGACCTCATTTCCTCTACCTGTCCACGTATTCAAGAGACTGAGGCAAACTTTTCCTTCCTCGTATAAATTTGGATTTATTCGCCACCCGCCAGAGTGGTAATACGCAGACTGACAATCAAAGACGATCACCAGGATATTAAAGTGCATAAACAGAATACATACTAAGAGACTAATCAATATGAAAAAATATGGATACTGATGATGCACAAATTTGATTTTCCAAGCTTCGGACAAAAGAAATGTATGAGAAAAATAAAATATATAGTAGCTCTCTTACAGGAGGAACGTTTGGATATTCTGAAGGAAGGTGAAAATCAAAGAAGAAAAGTCCATCCTGGTATGGTGTCCCATAAGCTCCAACTATCACAGCTCTCAGAAGATCCATTCTATCTTCATAGACACGCACATATATACCCTCTGTTCAGAAGTAATTCAGGCTTTAAAGATAGCTCCAATATGTTTCAACACTATTATGAAGATCAACATCCGAGAGAATCAGGAATACAAGAGGAGCATACCAGGGAGATTATGTTGAAGAATGTCCCAATCCTGCTGAATTTTCTTGAGCCACTTCCTGGCAGCATTGTTCTGTAAGATTTTATAGAAGGTGTTATTGGTTAACTTTTCAGAGAAAGAGAAGACACGATACTGCATTAATAAGGTGCACAAAACACGCGTGAAGGAAGAAGGTAATATAACCACCCGGACCCACAGAGTGGGAACCCATAGCAATACTGCATAATGGATTCAACTAACAACTACTGGACATTCGTCCACTCTCCTATAAGGATTTACTCAAGTTGCTAGAAGAGTCCATTAGCTCTTTAAGCCGATGCGGGATAATACAGGTAACCTAAAATCTGATACACATAAATATTTAAATTCATGCAGGACCAGTATGACTAAGTGCTACCAACCTGTTTCTGAGCATCAAGGAAGTGATGGTCCAAAGGATCTCTAACTATATCAAAACCTTTAAAAGTTGAAATAAACACTTCATCTGCAGGAGCATTTGATTCTGATGATTTCAAGTTACATAGCGTCTCAGCAATTTCTAAAAGATCAGAGGCCTCTGCAGCACCATTTTCCTCCTCACATTTAGTAGTTAGCTTAGCAAGATGATCTTCAACGCCATAATGGTTTTGAGAGATTGATCCTCTGTCACAATCTATAATTGTACTCAACCCTTCAAGTTGAAGATCATCTTCATCTTTTATATCTAAGTCCAATGGATCAGAGTGTCTCCGTCCCCTTGAAACTAATATAGAGGCTACTCTATTCATTAAACCAGCACCAATGGTATCATCTTCCATCTCAGTTCCAACAGCATCCTCTGTTCTGAGGTCCTAAATTGAAGCATACGCGCAAATTTATCAAATAAATTAGAGAAAATGTTCCACAAAGACAAAATAGATGATTATGACTTGTAATAGATAGTTTTTAAGCCTAAGATTATGTTTTCTCAACAAAATGTATGATAACAACTAGCCATTTACCCCAGGATCATTTACACTTTCGGTATCATCCTCAACTGTTTCCCAGCTTGCTGAGTCATCTCTGCCATCACTTCCAGCAGCAGTGGATTCATCATCATCCCGACCAACAACATATATTGCTTGAGGACCAACCTGATATAACAATTGACTTTTATGTTTAAGATCAGAGTACATGAGAAGGATAAGAAGACTGTTACACAAGTATCCTTTAGTAAGGAAAAAGTAGAATATTTGATAGTTCATGCATTCTCTAAAAGAGAATTACCGTGGATATCATTCCATCAGCCCATGTGACTTCTATATCGCCATCTCTCAAACCTGTGATGTTCCCAACCCAAGTGAGATCAGAAAATTCAGTAGATATGTCAAGAACATGTGTGTTTTCAGTGTGTTCTCCGTCATGATGCTTCACATTTTCTTCTCTCAGCTCATCTGGATTACTTAGTGGCACATTTTCAACAGAGTTCACAAAGGTATCCTGTTTGTCTGGCAAGGAAATAGGTGACAGCCTAACAACTACATCTCCATAACAATAATCGTAATCAGGGTGCCCCTCCAGCTCATAAACGCTCACCAATTCCTCTTTATCAAACTCTTTAGGATCCTCTGCTCTTGCAACAGACTTCAGCCACCTAACACAGGCTGTCCGGTCATTTGCATTGACACTTTTTACAACTCCAGTCCGTCTTGTCTCAACAGCATCGTCACTGTCAGCAGCCTTTTCCACTACATATTGCTCTGCAACAAATTCATGATCTCCAGGACTATCAATTGGAATTAGAGATGTAGAATCCATGTCATACTTTATCGTGCCATCCTGCCAAACAACATCAACTTTTGTAGCAGTATTGATGATTAAAAGAGCCCTTTCAAAATCTTCTACTTTCTTCCGGGTTTTCTTTTTCTTTCTAATTACCACTTTACGGATCTTCTTGCGATGAAGGGGCCGAGTTGCATGGTGGACTTCCTTTGAAGCTGGCACAGAACTATTGGTTAAATCTTCAGCAAAGGCCTTACTTTCTGATAATTCACCATCTTTGCTTAAGGAAGCATCTAAATTATTTTCAATTGATTTATTATTGCCAGATGATTGCCCTGTAGGGGCCTCTCCTACATCAAAATCATCAACTGTATCGGTATATTCAAACTCATCCTTAGCAGAGTCATGGGAATCTGCTATCAATGATCCCTTGTTCAAATTTATAACCAATGACTCCTTGGAAGTTGGGAGGAGGCACCAATCACCCAATTGCCAATTTGTATGTGCAAAACAAGATAGTAATTTTAAGTTCTTAGGACTCTGCTCTTCTGCAGGAGTAGTAGCTGAATCGGGCCCATAACCAGCAGATGCAATCCAGTAAATGAATACTGATCCTACAGTTACTTTTGTTACTGTACCTTCTAGTCGGTTAGCTTTCCATAATCCAGATAACCAACGAGAATTCTTGAAAACTGATGAAGAGCTTGCCTTCACACGTTGACCTGGATAATATGGGAAATGCCCATATTGGAAGATATTCTTTCCAGTTGGTTGAAGATGTAAACGATTAGCTTTCATCACTTTGCAGACAGAACCATCATCGAGTTGAACGGTAACATTATCAAAAACATCTTCAATTCGACCTAGCCAAGGCCCAAGAACAACATGATCCCCAACCATGAAGTCTCTAATGCGCTTCAGGTCCCTAGATGGCATATCTCTTATAACAGATCCATCATGTGTTAGTAATTCGACATTGATATGCAGATCAACCACAATACCTATTTGACCAGTTGGATCAGAAGTAGCAGCCACGTAATCTCCATGTAAAAACCCTCTATCAGTAACTTCCACATCATTAGTACTTTCTGTTGTTTCAGAACCATGCATCCAAAGCACTCTAACTTGGTCGGCACTAAGTGAGTTGTTCTTGGAGTCATTACTTTCTTTACTCTCAGCAACATCCTCTCCAGAGTGTTTGTCGATTTCTAGAACACCTTCCTCACTAGAACCTACTTCATCATCTTTTTCATCATCAATAACTTCCTCATCCTCATCATCATTCAAGCTCCCATCTAAATCTGAATCTGAATCTGAATCTGAATCACCAGCAACTTCGGTAACTATCCCAATCTGGGTTTGAGATTTTCTTCTGACAACATCTTGTCTATAGATATACGAGCTGCTCTGCAAATTCTTAAGAATCTCTCCAGCTGCTTTGTTTTCATAGCTCATGTTGGGATCAACGGAACATTCAAAACATGAAGAATCACTTTCTTCTAAGGTTTCTTTTTGCTCAGGATTTGTATGTTCATTAGCATCCAAAACATCAAACCGCTGCTCAGATTCCATCTAGTAAATACAAAACATGCCAATTAGAAAGTTGAAAGATTATATTTTTGAATAGGAGGTTTTTTAAGAATATCTGCTTCTTATAGTTTGTCATTTTCTCCCAATCCACATCCGGATGAGGACATCTAGATCATGCTTAAACCACTTCCATGAAAAATAAAACATGACACAAATGCATGCAAATATGAAACTTTATAGAGCTAAGTACCTACATGTACTTTGAAATAATCCTTCTCAGAACCCCAGGTATTATCCCAAATCGTTCAAAAGTGAACATGCTATCATCATCAAACTGAGTTAGATTAGGCTGAGTGGAAAGCATTTTTGGTTGAGTTCTTGCACTAAAGCTTAAAACATTCTTCCATAAAATACAAGCAGCAGTTTGAAAGTTATCTCCTTCCACCAGATGCTCCAGTTTTTCTTAATCAATAAAGCATTACAAAATTGAAATTTAACAAGCAGCAGAAATGCAGATAGGCGTATATAACAACAACCAACTAGTCAGGAATAAAATTCAAATAAGCAGAACCAAACTTCACACCATGGATTCAGTGAACACTCAATTAAAAAAGTCATCAAGTGGAATCCCACCACTTGTGATTCTACCAAGTACCAAAAATGAGAGCAAAGTGCCAAAAATATCAGCTGCCTATAGTAAAATGAAATAAAATACGTCCAGATACAAAAGGCAAAATACAATAAAATATAAACTACCAGCACAGATAAATCCCTAAACCATCTCCAAACTCATCGTCCATTCCAACTAGTTACCTTGCAGCCAAAGCACAACGTAGTAAATCATTCCTTCTTAATTTCTCTGCCAAAATCAAGATCAGACGACTCTTTGAGGCACAAAAGTACATTCTCAAAATAAAAAAGATAAAGAAAAATGAACATAAATTGCACAAATGAATAATAGAATTCCAAGAACTCGGATTTAAATGAAGTAAATTGTATTGTAAATCGATCGGGCATGAATATGATGAACGAAAACAGTAATGTTATCGATTACCTTTAAATATGGCTCCCTGATGAATTTAATTGATTGGAAATTTGATAAAAAGAGCGGCTCTTTGCGTTGATTCGTTCAGTTTGTGAGAAAATAGCTGTATCTATATATGTGTGTGTTTCTGGCATTATGTTTAAGCCCAGTTTTTTCTTAGGATCATTACGTGCACAAGAAGCACTTTTCGAATTTTCTTTCTTTACTTTTTTTTTTTTGGTTTAAAATTAAATTACAAATTTTAATTTTAAAAAGTTTTAAATTTTATGTTATGAAATTTGTTAGAAATTTAATTATTTTATGTTTGATTTTAGTGGTTCAAAGGAATCAAAGTTGGTGTTTAAATCTAACTAAATATATTTTTAGATTAGTTCATGTACGATTTTAACATGTAAATTTTGTATAAGTTTTTTATTGATTTGTAAGTTGGAGCTGATAAAAAATCAAATTGATGGATCGGTCTGGATGCACAAGACTCAATAGACTAAGGTTCAAACTAAACCTATAAATTTGGAATACATGAGTTTGGAAAAGTGATAAATTTTGGTCTACACCAAGTATGGAACTGATCAATATGATCTCATCAATCCGGATACCTACCACATTCATAACTTTGGAAATCAAATCAATGATGTAAAATATGGTCAAGGCGATCGCCTAATCAGCGACCTCTTGCCACTCCGAGAATCCCATTTTGGCTCTCTAGTCATTGGTGATCAAAGAAATTTTAACTTTTAACTATTGAGAAAAATAGCATCCGGGGAGAAAGAGTGATAGTGTTGTAGTCATTGCAGCCTAAAGCTCATATATGAAACCGTAGGCTAGAGTTTAAGTGAGGCACAATGAAGTAGGATTTTTGTTGAGGATACACCAGTGTGGTCGAAGAAAACAACATGCAACAACAAGGTTGTTTTGATGGTAGAGTGATAGGTAAGGGTCGTGTGGGCTCGATTGGTAGAAAAAAATTGTGAGAAATAAATGAGATAAAGTATATAGAAAGAGAGAAAAATATGAGAAATTGAATTTCTTTTTGCTACCAATTTGCTAGGTGTCGACTAAGCGCTAGGCAACACCTCGATTAGTGCCTTTTGAGTAAGATATTTAATCACTTAGTATGTGGGATCAAGAATAGTATATAAATATCCTTGCTTATAGATTGTGTTGTTGAAGTATCTATATGTTAAAAATAGGTGGAAGCTTTTGCCCACAGAAAACTTGTAATGTAGTAATACCATTTTGGATAAGACCATTGAGGATATTTCTTGCTACTAAAAAAAATACATTTAGAGATGAAGAATTAATGGTTGAACTTTGTTCCTAAAATCGACTTTAGATATGTTTGGAAGTTGGCATCAAGACTCAAGATGCACAACTACAATTTCACACCCCTAAAAGCTGGAGAATCCGATCAAAGATTATTTGAGTGAATGATAAAAGAATCATATATAGGTTGCCATTAAAATTGGTTGCAGCAAAGATTCACCTCCATTATTCTTTGCCATGTGAAGAAGAGATGCTTGTCTTCTCCACTAGAGATGGCATGACCCCATTGACAGTCCTCCACCCAATCACTCCAATCATTGGAGGAGACCTTCGAACCAGCCAAGATGTGTGATAACAATGCAGTTACCTAAATATGGAACGAATAATTCAAGAACTAAATCAGCAATCCATGAATTCGAGAACTGACTTAGCCTCATTGTTGGTGAGATGTTTGAATGATCGCTCACGCTCTACTTCGCCATGGTGGCGACGCCTCTGCCGGGCCAAATGATCCAGCTTATAGCGTCGACGCGATGGGCAAGGAATGTGTGTGGTTGTCCCACACCGGAAAAACATCAATGTGGTGGCCCCTTTATTCACATTCTGCGTCCAATTTATTAACGCAAGCCGCGAGATTAAGTGATTGGGCTTTAGCCCATATATTGTGGGCTTGGCTCAGGAAAGTCCCCGGGCCATATACCGCAGAGATGCGGCCTTGGAAACAAGGTAAGGCAAGGCTGGTGGTCCTCGCCATCCGTGGTGAAGGGCTGAGACACGTGTGGAGCCCCAGCGGCCACCCCGCCTTTGCCAAATTTGGCCGTTCCTACAGTTATTCACTTGGTCCTGATATATCTTGGCTAACCGAACGGGGCTTATACTCTCGTGGCACCTCTTCTTTTTATTTTCTTTTTAAATAAAACATTTTTTTAAAAAAAAATACAAATTTAAAAGGCAGACTCTATAGACTATAGCTAACCTAAGTATAAAAAATATTATTTTCTTTTTAAATAAAACATTTTTTTTAAAAAAAAATACAAATTTAAAAGGCAGACTCTATAGACTATAGCTAACCTAAGTATAAAAAAATAATACTCTCTCCGTTTCGATTATATAGTCCAGTTTGATCTTACATATTTGTCAAAAATTATTTAATATTTAAACAAATTTCTTACATAACCCTTATTTAAAATATTAATTAACCTCTTATTTTCATAATATTGAATGACTAATGTCAAGATTGAGATTCGTTCGTTCAAATTTATGACTCTTTTAACTGAGATATAACTACATAGATTTTTAAAGTCATTTTATTTTATTAAGTCATGTATACAATTGAGTGAAAACCTTAAATAACCTGTTTCACTATATTATAACCTTAAATAATCACTTTTATATTTGCATTCAAAGAATAGTCATTTTTCAAAAATACCCTCATTTTTCATCAATAATTAGTCAAACAAAATACAAATATCTACCAAAATTTTTACTGTATCGACTTTCATGTTCTTTTCGTACCAAAATTGTTTGTTATTTCTAATTTCTAATATTGATGTATATAAGATTAAATAATAATTAAAAATTTTAAAATTGGTAGCAATTTTAGATTGCAAAAGCTATCTATTGCTCTATTTAATATTAATAATTAATAAAATCATTTAGATAAATCACTAATTAATAAAATTTTAAATGACTGGCTTAAAATGAAAAATGAGCTAGTTGAAATCATAATCAAGTCGCAAGACAATTACTTTTAAATTTTAAAATTTTTATTTAATTAATTATCATAAATTACGAATAATATAATGAAATTGCAACATTAAAAGCATATCGGAAAATTGGAAATGTCCTAATGCTTGCAATATATTGTCGAAATTTGGCTTTTTATTAATTTTGTGGATTTAATTAAATTTTTGAAGAATTTGATCACTTGGTGCATAAATAAATTAATAAATATATAAAATTGAGTTGCAAACTCATTGTTGGGAAATCTGGCTAAGTTTCCTTTCCCTCAGTAGCACTCATAGAAATGTTGTGATTCGTTGTCTAGATCATAGTTTTGGTGCATCAAATCCTAAGTCCAACCAGCGTCAGTTTGTCTCTAGAATAGCTCTAGTCTCAAATGTAAAAGTCCTGTTTAGGTCTTTTGAGTTGTAAGTCGTAGCTGATCAAGACTCATGCTGGCTACTGTTCACCAGCATGAGATGTGCTTACCAGTTGAGAGAAGTCTCAACAGCAAAAGCGACTGACAAAGACTCATGCTGACACTGTTCATCAGCATGGAGCAGAGCTATTGACTGGTTACTGTTCACCAGTTGGAAGGATTTCACCAGCAGGAGGCTGACAAATCCTACCAGCAGAATACGTGTTCTGGCTGACACTATTCACCAGCGGTGAAGCCACCAGTCATGGGAGATTCCAAGAGTTAACATCCAGACGAATTGGTAGACCTTGATTGTGCTAAGGAAAGTCACCAGCAGAGACTGCCAGCACTAGATCACCAGTACGATCTACCAGTTGGATGTTACCAGCAGAATTCAAGATTCGCTCTCCCAAAGACTTAGAGACAAAAAGAAGATTCGTCGAGGAATAAACTGACAAAAGGACTTCCTTAAAGTCTATCAGTTCAAGACACCAGTTCCGATTCCTCGTACTGACTTAAAGAGCCGTTCTGACACAAAGAGATCTGTGTCAGATAAAGTGGACAAAAGCATGGCGCTTTCCGGAAATTCCTACCTGCCGCCGTCAGAAAGACATGGGAGGACAGAGACTTTTCCGGATGTGTCCAAAATGCTAGTAGATTTGAATGGGATCCCTCGTCTATAAATACCTGGGATCCATCAACATTCAATACTCTTTACCTACCAAAAGACTGAAATTTATTACGCTCAAGCAAGTAAAAGCATACAACTTTCGAGGCCTCTCTAAAGGCTATCCGTGTGTTGATTTATTCAAACACGAGACTTCAAGCTTCCAGCTTGCAAGTTACAGATCTCACTTGGTGTTCTTTCTCTTTCTGAGGAAGAACATAGCAGCTCTAGAGCCAGCCAGATCTTGAGTTATTACGGGCAGTTTGCCGTAGAGGATTTACGTTCTTGGGAGAACTCAACACCCAACCAGTCAGAGGAGGAGGTTGAAGTGACGTGCTCGCACTCCATCCATCTGACGAGAGCTGAAGAAGGACAAGGACCGGGAGCGGTTGACCCAGTGGACTGGTAGACAAGGCATCTACCAGCTGGAGATAGATCGTAGGACTCTTTGTACCTGATTGCTTTTTAGTGAATTTCCAGTGAGTCGACTGGAGAGTGGACGTAGATCAGTTGATCGAACCACTATAAAAATCCTTTTGTCTTTATCAGCTTTCTGCTTTTTCATACTGATTTGAAACCCAGCACTCAAGTGCTGGTGTATATCTGAAAACTGATAACTGTGCAAACTAGGCTTAAAATATTCAAAGTGTTGAGCTATCAGCTGACCAGCCAGTCAGCCAGTCAGCTGAGTACTCATAGTGCCAGTTGACTTACCAGCTGACAAGGTCCCAGTCAGCTGAGTAACCAGCAGAGTGCAAGAAACGAACTAACACATTTTCCGCTGCCAAGTTATACCCTGATAAACCGGGACCAACACTCATTCTAAATATGAGTAGGAATATATTGAATGAGCCATTTTAAATGGTAAATATTCATTCTTTTAATATCTATCTAAAAATTTATAATTATAATATCAAAAAATGATTGAAGGTCAATAAATCCAATGAATATGTTCTTAAACGGTTAATTTTGGTAAAAAAGTTCAAATAATTGCAATAGTGATTGGGAATTTTCTAAATGCAAATAATAGAGATTTATTTGGAAATTCACTTAAATTTGACCAATATTTGAATATGTACATAATATTGGATATTTAAGATTTTTTTATAGTAGAAGTGGCTATTTAAATATATTTACTCTATAGAAGAGTTTATATCTATATATATATTAGAGTAAACAAGTAGTTACAATTACAATATAAAAATGCGGAAACATTTATATTAATATTGCTAAAAATGAGGTTAAAAATTAGGGCATTTATATTAATATTTATTTTATATAAAAATACATTGTAAATTTAATTAATTGATTATTTATTATGTCCAACAATTTTTTTTTCAATTTTCATTTTTGGAAGGGAAAATGACAAAAACATTATTGTCTTTTTTTAAGTATATATAGATATATATACTTAATCTATAATAATATTAAAGAAAAGAAGTAATTATAAAAAAAGAAGGGACAGTTATATATCTTAATTTCCAACATAATTAATTTTTCATTTAGATAACCGTTCAAGATGTGAGAGGAGAGATTTTTTCAAAATAAAATATCAAATTTATTTGATAAATTTATAGCCGGTTCAACAATTTTTACTTCATATTTTCTTAATCATGTTAGAAATAAAATCACAAGAATATGATATCTATTTTAAATCTATATAAATTTTGCAAAAATATATAATATACATATGTATTCCTTTTTAAATAAATTTTGTTTAAAATAATCAATATCAATTAAACTCTTTAATTCAATAAAATGTGAGAAGAAATGGGTACACAACGACATGCCACAAATAACTATTCCCGCCAAAATTATGGACAAACATATATCTATATTTTTAAACGTAATTTTGAAGGGATTCGTGAACTGAATCACGAAGTCCGTTTGCCAAGGATCGTTAATTGGAATATCAAAAATAAATTGCTATGCCTATAAATGATCCTAGCATGCTCCTATATTATTATGCATAAGAAGGTTTATGCGGAATACCTAGATTGATGAACTCTGAAGAACGAGTGCGCAGAGATTCCCTTTGATCTTTCCCACGCACAAAGATTTAATTCCTAACAAATTGAGGAAATAAATCTTAAGAAAATAAAACAATTATTTTCGAAAATCAAGGAGAGAGGGAGAAGAAAAATCCTCCTAATCTGATCTTCTGATCTGTATCCCAACTCAATCTGAATATCTGGTGAAGATTCCCTTCAGATTCCTTGCCCAGTTGAGAAGCAGAATTTCCTCCTCGTTCTCAGATCTAGTCGATCACCACAGCTCCCAAAACCTGGTTTGCTGTGTGCAACTTATGATCTTGTGGTGTGTTGAGATCTGAGGAACTGAGGCCTATTTATAGGAAAATACTGGACTCCTATTGGACTTGAGTTTCATGGGCCAGACCAGGGACCAGAATGCAAATAGCAAATAAGGCCTATCAATTAATTATTTCCCATATTCAACCCAGAATATAATTAATTAATTAATTAATATTGATTCATTCCACCAGAGAATCAATATTGTCCTACCCATTTGCTACCACGTTTTGAGGTACGGGTTGCATGGGCTCGGTATATCCCCACATTTAAGGTTACATACATTCGTTAATTAATTTAAGCTCTGACAAGCTATTTAATTAATTAACATCTTATATTCCTGAATCAATCCACTCAAACATTTTCACTTATGCTTGAACTTAATCAGCCTGCATGACTTAGCATAACGAACCTTTTGAGCTGTTCAGGGAATGTCACCATCCTATACTGGATGTGGTTACCTAGTTCCAGTACCAGACAGTCATACACAAACTGCTATTACCCAAGATACAGATATACAAGCTCAACTAGAGCCTTTCACTGCAACTCAAAGTATTACACAATCTGCATATACTTTTGTACCTTCATTTAGGCTTAGGATCTCGTCAAGCCATAGAGATCTAGATTCTTTTAATGTCAGATAAAAGAATCGATCTCGACTTAGGTCCTTATCAATGTGTGCCCCACACCAGCATACCAAGCCATCCAAGATAAGATGCTTATTACTGCGTATGCTGCAGCCTACACCGATAGTTTATCCTGGAACTATCTCAGCTGTGATAACTATTTATATATCGCTAGGTCAAACGATCCGTACCATCTTCCGTGATCTTCTACAAATTGTATGATCTCCCTATCGACGAGATAAGAGGATAATTGGGTTTGCGACACATGTTTGTTAATTCAGACAGGAGATGAACATACAACATTTATGATTCCCACTATATTAACCAATTGACCTTGTACATAATATACCAATCATAATGCTTTCAGTATATAAATCCATCAATCTCCCACTTATACTCAAAGCATTATACAGGTGCTTTCCAGAGTATAACGAAAATTTGATCGCGTATATTTTTAACCCACGACTTAGCAAAGCTAATAATATAGCGGCAAATTAAATTATCGATCC
>JAPKLW010000172.1:361569-396086 GCA_026898455.1 Plectranthus barbatus
TAACTCCTAAAGTTCTACGAATTTATTCCTACAATCTATTTCCTTCAATTACGACAAGAAATCAGATTAAATTGTGAAAATCTCTTTCGATTGAAAACTATTACAGTTACGTCTCTAATTTCCAACTAGTAATCCTAAGTTAGTGGCCAACATACTCAAGATTAAGAATAAAACCAGATTTCACAAACTGTGAGGGAAAGGAAAAATAACTTCAATTAATCAAAACATGCATACATTGATAGTTTGAAAACCTAGAATCTGAGAAGACAATTAGTTACACATAATTCTAATCTTAATCATCATAGACAATGAACAAGAAAAGAAAATATGAAAAGGAAAGCTGAATCTTCCCAAAGATTAAATCTCAAACCCAATGATCCTCTTCTTCTTCTTCTTCTTCCTAGTGATGTTTCTCTCAATTTAATTCTCTTCTCTCTTGCTCTCTCTCTCTTTTCATCTCTTGCTCTTCTATCTCCTTTTGATTTTTGAATTCTTCAGCCTTTTTATAGATGTTGTGGATGAATTCTACCATACCTAGGAGTTAGATATGTGTTTATCTTCAGAAAACAGAAAAGATATGGTCTGCCCCGCGACACTCCGTCGATCGACGGGAAGGACAAAGCAGCGTCGATCGACGGCCGGTTGGCGTCGATCGATGGTGGTTCTGCTTCAGTACTCCTGCGTCGATCTCTTCGAGTTCTTTCGTCGATCTTCTCTGAAGCTGCGGCGAACAAGTTTCCAAAATCCTCCGATTTCCATCCAAAAACCTGCATGATTTATCAAACACACCATAAAAAGCACAAAAGCCAATGTATGCTCAAAAAGACACTAAAAACGATTCAAACATCACTAAAATAGACAAAAAAACAATAGATAAGTTCGTAAAAATATCAACTTATCACGCGTCTAAACTAATCTAGCTATTACATCAATCATTCTACGTGGATAGCTTTGCCCTCAGCCCAAGGTTACGTACATGCATCTCGTAGACCTTCTGAGGCAGAGCCTTTGTGAATGGATCCGCTAGATTATTTCTTGTATCAATCTTCTCTACTAGCACATCACCCCTTGCTACAATTTCTCGTATAATATGGTACTTCCTTTCAATGTGTTTTGTTGCTCTGTGAGTTCGTGGTTCCTTTGAATTAGCCACAGCTCCCGAATTATCACAGTATATCGTGATTGTCTTGGGCAGCTTAGGAATCACGTCCAACTCCAGAAGGAAGTTTCGAAACCATACCACTTCTTTCGAAGCTTCAAAAGCTGCCACATATTTTGCTTCCATGGTGGAGTCCGCAATGCACTTCTGCTTTGCACTCCTCCATGATATGGCCCCACCTCCCAATGTAAACACATAGCCAGAGGTGGACTTCTCTTCGTCTCGGTCTGCCTGGAAATTCGAATCAGTATAACCCACAAGGCACAACTCCTTACACTGATAGACGAGACAATAGTCTCTAGTCCTTTTCAAGTATTTGAGTATGTGCTTTACCGCGGTCCAATGCGCCTGTCCAGGGTTAGACTGGTATCTCGCTACCATGCCTACAGCAAAGCAGATATCTGGCCTCGTACATAGCATTGCATACATGAGGCTCCCCACGGCCGATGCATACAGCACGTTCCTCATTTCATTTTTCTCCCTTTGTGTCACCGGACACTAATCCTTGGAAAGATATATGCCATGTCTGAAGGGTAACAGACCTTTCTTGGCAATTTGCATGCTGAAACAGGCAATCACAGTATCCACATATGATCCTTGAGACAAGGTCAGCATCCTCTTATTGCGCTCCCGCAATACTTTTACCCCTAGGATCTATCCTGCCTCCCCAAGGTCCTTCATATGAAACTGCTCGGATAACCACCCGTTTATGCCCGACAATACTTCCACATTGTCGCCAAATAGGAGAATATCATCTACATAAAGTGCAAGGAACACCACGCTTCCGCTGACACATAGACGGTACACGCAACTCTCGTTTGAGCATTGTGAAAATCCATAGGATTTAATCACTTCATCAAAACGCAGATTCCATGACCGTGAAGCTTGTTTAAGTCCATACAGCGACTTCCTTAGCTTCCAGACCAAATGTTCTTCGCCCTTCTGCACATAACCTTCTGGCTGTTGCATATAGATATCCCTACCTTCTTCAAGGTACACGTTTAGAAACGCGGTTTTGACATCCATCTGCCAGATTTCTAGGTCCTTATGTGCTGCTATGGCTAGGAGTATACGAATGGACTTAAGCATGGCTACCGGTGAGAAGGTCTCGTCATAGTCTACACCTTCTTTTTGACTATAACCCTTCGCCACCAGCCTTGCTTTGAAAGCTGTAATTTCACCATTCGCTCCTTTCTTTCTTTTGTATACCCATTTGCACCCTATGGCTCGACAGCCATCTGGCAAATCATTTTTCTGGTATACATCCATAGCCGTAATGGATTCTATTTCGGAATCCATGGCGATCAGCCATTTGTCTACATCTTTATCAGATATCGCCTCGTCATATGTCCAGGGATCGGTATCATCCAGTCCGTTTTCTGAGATCAAGTCAGAAGACTCTCCCACGAACATGTACCTTTCGGGTTGGTGGATAACCCTCTCACTGCAACGAGGCATCTGAACCGTGTCAGTAGTTGGCACAGTACGCGTTGGTCCCATACCTTGCAATAGTGGCAGTGTTGGTATAGCCTCAACTGTTGTAGGTGGATTTACCATTACACTGGGCTTTCCTGATGGAATTGCTTCCTTGTCCTCAAGCTCGTGGAGGACAATTTCACTCTTGGATCTGTGGTTTCTTACATATTCGTCCTCCAAGAATCTCACGTTGGTACTGACAACGACTTTCTGATTCTCAGGACAATAGAAATTACCACCTTTCGTTTGCCTGGGATATCCTACAAATAGCATCAGCTTACACCTACTTTCTAACTTATCAGGTTGCTTTGTCAGCACATATGCTGGACAACCCCAAACCCTCACTCTGTTCAAACTTGGCTTTCGCCCATACCAGAGTTCCAGAGGTGTTTTAGGAACTAATATAGAAGGTACCAGGTTAAGCAAATAGGCCGCTGACTCCAAGGCATATCCCCAAAATGAAATCGGCAAGCTTGCATAACTCATCATCGACCTGACCATTTCCAAGAGAGTTCTATTTCTTCTTTCCGCTACACCATTTTGTTGAGGGGTTCCTGGTGCAGTCCACTGGGATGTAATCCCGTTATCTGAAAAGTGCTGCAAGAACTCGTTACTGAGGTATTCACCACCACGATCTGATCGTAGTGTCTTGATAGTCTTACCTAGCTTCTTTTCTACCTCAGTCCTAAACTCTTTGAATTTCTCAAAGCATTCAGACTTATGGTGAAACAAATAGACATCTCCGAATCTTGAGTAATCGTCAATGAATGTGGTGAAGTACTCATAACCTCCACGAGCTTGCGTGTACATTGGTCCACATAAGTCAGAGTGGATCAATTCCAACACATTCTCTGCTCGAGACTGACTTACCTTAAAAGGTCTGGTCGTCATCTTTCCTTCTATACAGGACTCACAGATTTGATGCGGTACCACTTGGAAAGAATCCAAGAGCCCATCGCATGCTAATCTTTTAATCCTCTTTAGATTGATGTGACCTAGTCTCAAGTGCCAGAGATATGTTTGATCCTCATCGGAAGAAAACTTTCTCTTTAAATGATTATTATTATTGGATGAGTTTGCAACATTCACGGAAGATTTATGCATACAATCAATGATAAAGAGAGAGTCAATCAGTTTGCCATGACAGATAACACCGTTATTACCAATGATAGAAGCTCCACTATAAAAAATAACTGAATATCCATCACAAAATAACTTGGAAACTCAAATTAAGTTCTGCCGAAAAACCGGCACATATAAAACATCTCTCAAAATCAAAACATTGTTTTCAAAGTCAAAACATCTCTCAAAATCAAAACTCGCCCCTCGCCGCGCGCGACCGCCGTGCACGGCCTGCTGCCGTGCCGGCGCCATCGTGCGGTCCTTCGTTCTTCGTGTTCTTCAATTCTTCGTGTTCTTCGCGTTCTTCGTTCTTCATTTTACAGATTTAATTTTTGAAATAAAAGATTACATTGAATAATCTTAATTACATTCTAAAATCTAAATCTAACCACGGATTCATCTCGTGGGCGAAAAATGAATCCATATAAAATGGCGAATTAACCCGAGAACCACGAGGACGAAAAACATACAATTTAATCCAAAACCATCCATGACATGCATTCAATAATAATAAGCATGCAATTCATAGGCAATATTATTTTTCCGATAGAGCCAATTAATTTAGCCTGGCTCTGATACCAATTGAAGGGATTCGTGAACTGAATCACGAAGTCCGTTTGCCAAGGATCGTTAATTGGAATATCAAAAATAAATTGTTATGCCTATGAATTATCCTAGCTTGCTCCTATATTATTATGCCTAAGAAGGTCTATGCGGAATACCTAGATTGATGAACTCTGAAGAACGAGTGCGCAGAGATTCCCCTCCACTATAAAAAATAACTAATATCCATCACAAAATAACTTGGAAACTCAAATTAAGTTCCGCCGAAAAACCGGCACATATAAAACATCTCTCAAAATCAAAACATTATTTTCAAAGCATAAAGTAAAATCTCCAATGGCTACTGCTGAGACTCGCTCTCCGCTGCCCATTGAGATGGTAACCTCGTCATGCTTCAGCTGCCTTGTCGGCCTGAACCCCTGCAAAGTATAACAAACATGGTCAGTAGCTCCAGTATCCACTACCCAAGAATGGGTAGAAACCGATGCTAAACATATTTCCGTTATAAATGCACATGACGTACCTTGTCTACCCATGCCGAGCACTAGACAATCTACTTCACTTCGCTTGCGTTTGCATGGCCTGATGACATCTTCTGCTAAATCAGCTTCATCTAACCTTTTAAGCATTTACTTTGCTTCAGCAACTGTGTTGTCAAAAGCTGACAAAGTTGGAGCAAATTCCAATGCCCTAAGATCAGACTCCTCTCGCATCAGGGCTAAGAGTAACTCAGGAAGAGTAAACTCGCGCCTGGTACCGAGGGACTTGATGAAATCATCATAAGAATCAGAGAGAGAGTGCAGGACAATGTTTATTTCTGCCCGCTTACTGACTTGTCCACCTCTCTTTCTGTACTTTCTCATAATTCTCATCATACTGATAAAGTGCAGAAGCAACGAACTCCCATCAGTCATCCTCTTGCAGACCAGGTCCTCTACAAGATTATAACTGACAGTTCGTCTCACCTTCCCATAAACCTTCACAAGGTCCCTCCATATCTCAACAGCAGTTCCGAACTTCTTGTACTTGATCTTTAATTCTCTAGACAGACTCTTTATGATGACTTTGCGGGCAAACTCATCAGAAGCTACCCATCTGTCATAGAACACTCGCTCATAACCAATACAGTTCCAATACTTGGGAGTTAGAGGGTCCATGTAAAGTATATGGGCATGTTTTGCAGTGCAGAGTATTTCCATGAAGCATAACTTCCACTCAGGAAAATTCGGACCAGTTAAAGGGTTTGTTATTAAGAGGTTGACAACGTGAGCAATAGACATGTCTAAAAACAATAAATTAAAACAGAAATTAAAACATAGTCTCAAACTATTGAAACAATTAAATATTGAAACCTTATGATAAAGCAATATTAATGTTTCCTCCAATTTGCCTAAGTATTACTATTGCAAGTCACACATGTGGACGTTTACAACAAAACCCTTAACCAGACTGCATCTTTCAATTTCAGTCCTTTAATTCCAATCCATGCCCGGGTTCCTTAGACAAATGGAATTAATAATTGGAGACTAACTTAAGACCATATTATCCTACTGAGCACGGACATCACAAATGAGTTATACTCTGGATAACATCTAAGCTAGCTTACCACCAAAGCCAACTCTCCCATATAAGGATCTATTAGAACACACCCGATCCCTATAATAAGGTTATCTCATTTAATTCAATCCCTAGAGAACTCATGAAAATTCAATACGCAAGCTACACATGTAGACGTTTACGCATGAACTCCCACTTCTCACATGAATTAAATGTTTGTTTAAAGAAATTCTATCTATTAGAACTTATGAATAATAAATTAAGTAAGCTACACATGTAGACGTTTACCTAATAAATTATCCACTTCCAATAAAGGATCGAGGTCTTACTCAATTATGAGCTTAGTAATTTTTAGTTCATAAGGTTCAATTGCACAGATTATTTTATGTAGCCATAATTATAACATTGCTAAAATTCTATCATGCATAGCATGAACCCCGAATTTATAGTTATAATTAATTACACAAAATAAATCACACAGCATGCTTTAAAGCTGTAAATAAAAGCAGTAAACGTGCTCATATTATCTACAACATGCTTATATGCTGCGCAATTAGATTAAACACGTATATCATGCGAAGACAGATAATAAAGCAAATAAAAAATATCCTCGTGGCCCCATGATACGAAATAAAATTAATTCTAACTATTACAAGTTGAAATTAATAATACAGATCTTTGACTGGGCTCCCACTGCTTAGACTGAGACCTGAATTTATTTTCTGAATTTGGGCCTCCAAGATTTGATTTATCAGAAAATTGGACAACTGGGCCAGTTAACTAACTCGCGGGCCTAGGCACACATTGCAAGCCCAATAGCCCGCGAGAACTTGGCCAGACGAGCCACCACAGGCGAACCACTGCTGCCGGCAACTCGCCGCCGCCGTAAGGGTTCCCGACATGCGCAGCAGCCATGCACGTACGTGCATGGTTGCAGCCCGCGATGCCGCCTCCTCCGGCCATTGCCCGTTTCGCATGCCGCCGCCCCAACTTGCCCCGACCGTCGTCCGAACCGCCGTTCACCTTCTTCTCCATCCTCGGCTCACCTAAGCTTGCCGGAAAACACGCACGAGGCGCGGAGGAGACGCGCACTCCGGCTCGCACCCGCAAACCCTAGGGTTTGCGCTGGTTGCGGCCGCGCCACCACCACCGACCGCCGTCGCAAGCCTCCCGAGCCATCGCCACACCACTAGGTCCCGCCGCCGCCGCTCGGAGAGCGCCCACCTGCCGCCGGCGAACGTGCGCAGGGCTGCGCAGGTGTTGCGCACGCGCACGCGAACCCTAGGGTTCTGCCGCGCTGCGCGCCCCCGTCGCGCCCAGGTCGCCCTCGCCCGCCGTCCCGGTAGGCACAAGCCTCCCCGCGTCGCCGTCCCGAGACCCCCGCACCGCGCATGGCCGGTTGTAGGCCGCGCGGCTGCTGTCCGTCGCGCGCGCGCGCGCCGCGCTCTGAAACCCTAGGGTTTTCACGCGGCTGCGCCGCCGTGTACGGCCTGCTGCCGTGCCGGCGCCATCGTGCATCGTCGTGCGGTCCTTCGTTCTTCGTATTCTTCAATTCTTTGTGTTCTTCGCGTTCTTCGTTCTTCATTTTACAGATTTGATTTTTGAAATAAAAGATTACATTGAATAATCCTAATTACATTCTAAAATCTAAATCTAACCACAAATTTATCTCGTGGGTGAAAAACGAATCCATATAAAAGGGCGAATTAACCCGAGAACCACGAGGACGAAAAACATACAATTCAATCCAAAACCATCCATGACATGCATTCAATAATAATAATCATGCAATTCATAGGCAATATTATTTTTCCGATAGAGCCAATTAATTTAACCTAGCTCTGATACCAATTAAAGGGATTCGTGAACTGAATCACGAAGTCCGTTTGCCAAGGATCGTTAATTGGAATATCAAAAATAAATTGCTATGCCTATGAATTATCCTAGCATGCTCCTATATTATTATGCATAAGAAGGTTTATGCGGAATACCTAGATTGATGAACTCTGAAGAACGAGTGCGCAGAGATTCCCTTTGATCTTTCCCACGCACAAAGATTTAATTCTTAACAAATTGAGGATATAAATCTTAAGAAAATAAAATAATTATTTTCGAAAATCAAGGAGAGAGGGAGAAGAAAAATCCTCCTGATCTGATCTTCTGATCTGTATCCCAACTCAATCTGAATATTTAGTGAAGATTCCCTTCAGATTCCTTGCCCAGTTGAGAAGCAGAATTTCCTCCTCGTTCTCAGATCTAGTCGATCACCACAGCTCCCAAAACCTGGTTTGTTGTGTGCAACTTATGATCTTATGGTGTGTTGAGATCTGAGGAACTAAGGCCTATTTATAGGAATATACTGGACTCCTATTGGACTTGAGTTTCATGGGCCAGACCAGGGACCAGAATGCAAATAGCAAATAAGGCCTATTAATTAATTAATTCTCATATTCAACCCAGAATATAATTAATTAATTAATTAATATTGATTAATTCCACCAGAGAATCAATAAAGTCCTACCTATTTGCTACCACGTTTTGAGGTACGGGTTGCATGGGCTCGGTATATCCCCACATTTAAGGTTACATACATTTGTTAATTAATTTAAGCTCTGACAAGCTATTTAATTAATTAACATCTTATATTCCTGAATCAATCCACTTAAACCTTTTCACTTATGCTTGAACTTAATCAGCCTGCAGGACTTAGCATAACAAACCTTTTGAGCTGTTCAGGGAATGTCACCATCCTATACTGGATGTGATTACCTAGTTCCAGTACCAGACAGTCATACACAAACTGCTATTACCCAAGATACAGATATACAAGCTCAACTAGAGCCTTTCACTGCAACTCAAAGTATTACACAATCTGCATATACTTTTGTACCTTCATTTAGGCTTAGGATCTCGTCAAGCCATAAAGATCTAGATTCTTTTAATGTCAGATAAAAGAATCAATCTCGACTTAGGTCCTTATCAATGTGTGCCCTACACCAGCATACCAAGCCATCCAAGATAAGATGCTTATTATTGCGTATGCTGCAGCCTACACCGACAGTTTATCCTGGAACTGTCTCAGCTGTGATAACTATTTATATCTCGCTAGGTCAAACGATCCATACAATCTTCTATACACCGTATGATCTCCCTATCGACGAGATAAGAGGATAATTGCATTTGGGACACATGTTTGATAATTCAAACAGGAGATGAACATACAACATTTATGATTCCCAGTATATTAACCAATCAACCTTGTACATAATATACCAATCATAAGGCTTTCAGTATATAAATCCATCAAATTTGTCAATAATGTCGAAGTAGCATAGTTCGTATAAGGAGCAGATTTTAAGTTATTGCATTTGAGAGGTATTGTGTTCAACTCCCACCATCATCATAAGATTATATATAAACTTTTATTTTTTTACACAAAAATTATATCTTCAATTATTTTAAAATAAAAAGATGGAAACAATTACTCCATCAAATAAAATTATTATTTTATTTAAATATATTATGATTAATTAAATATTTTTTATTAACACTAATCATAATAACAAATTTTTGTACATTAAATATAGTCGGTCTTATTTTCAGTTTTTTAATTTCAAAATAAAAGACAATTATCTCCATTAATTGTCAACAAGATATTTTATTTTTTACTAATATTTTAATAATTTATATAAATTTGGTAAACAAGCTATAATTAAATTTATACAATAACATGCAAACTTAAATGATGATTACAAATAAATTATTTTAAAATTATATTTTTCAAAATCACAAGATAGTAATATTTAATAATCTTAATAAATTAATAAGATAGATTAATATAATATTAATATATTTATTGTTAATATTTATGATCTATGTAATCTTTTATAACTTATATATTAGTTTTTGTAAATCCGGTACAAATTAATTATTTTTGAATTATATATAATATGTACTATAACGAACGATAAACAACTCATTAATGTAATTATATATATAATCATAGAAACTTTTATATAAAATTGTGAAGTGCGAATAAGTAAGTTTGACACACGGTTGTCAAACTTACCTCGCATTGACAGGTTGAAGTTAATCTTATCCTTACTGTCTAACTTTGACATTCACATGTCAAACCTTATCTGCTTAACTTTGACTTCTCAATGTCAAAGTTCCGAATCTGTTTGTTGCAACTAACTCCTGTTTTATAGGAATCTTATATTTATCTGTTTAGTGACGTTTTTACAGGTCTTATTTATTAGGATTTGAATATATTATGTTTACTAACTATATCTTGTTATATTCTATTATTTTTACTTGTTCCTAAATAAAAGGGAGTGCTCCAAAATTAAAATAACTAACCCCTATTTTATTGGGAACGTTTTTGCTTCACTTTTTAATTGTTTTACAGGTCCTAAAATAAGGGGAGCACCTCCAATACTTATTTACATCCACGTGAGTTAGTGGGAGTTCAATTTTTGAAGCTAGAACGTGTAAAGAAGTTGGAAGAAGACATGATCAACTACAAAATAGTGGAGAATGTGTTTGAGTGCTCTAAGCTCAATAAAAGGAAGTGATCAAGACTGGAAAACGTGAGAAAGGCAGCCACACATTCGAAATCCATCTTGCAAAAGTTTCTAGTCGGATCCTTTCCACCATCTTTAATTAGAAGTTGTGAGTTCTACGATCAAGCTATGGAATCCATCTCCGGAGAGTGAATCCAACGGTGGAGGAGCAACTAGGTTGTATCGTGATTTTTGATTATTGAGTTGTTTCGTAGAATTTCTTCAAGGGAGTGAACCAAGAAGAAATACTATATTGTTTTCTTGTTTGTTTTCACTGTGTAAAGTTATTTTTCGTAGTGAAGCTATTTTGCCATAAAGCACCAGTGGGTTTATGATTAAAATAAACCTGCGAAAAATTTATTTCCGCTGTGTCAAACTCTTTAAAAGTTCATACTTTGATTTTCATGTGTCAAACATTTTATTTACTGTATCTTTGACACCATTGTGGTAAACTCGGGCACTAAATTCTATCAAAAATTATAGCCAAATATCACATGTTATTTTATAATTTAATTTTAAATTAGTAAAATAACAGACATAAGTTAACTTTTAAAATGTGGGTACATCAGTTCGATTATTTCTATTTTATTTTATTTAGTATTTTTATTTTATGCTAACATATATCAGTTTGACTTTTTATGTTACTTAAAATAAGTATTATCTATATATTAAAAATATTAATCATGGGTACACCAATTTGATTTTTTTATTTTATTTAAATTATAATTTATTAATTTATGTTAAAAATATAAAGTGTGGGTACATTAGTTTGAAAACTTATATCCTTTTATCATATCTATCAAACACATAACTATTATATATATAATATTTACTCCTAAGTGTGACATATATTGGTTTACTAAAATCAAACGCTTGATATATTTTAAATTTTTTAACAATACTTAAATCTAATAATTTGTGTAATGCATGGGTGAAATAATAATCTATAAATATATTAAGTAGAGCCATGTACAATAATATTTTCAATTTATTATTTATTTAATTGCATAATTTACTGCAACAAACATGAATTTAACATTGCATATTTATTTTTTAAGAATAAACTCCACATTCTATATCCGATCCCTTTCCCACAAACACACACACGCAAGTCACCACAAACATGGGTAAACCATGCAAACTTAATTTATATACACAAAAATAACAAAAATTTGACAAAGACATCTCATTTCTTCTACATTGTTTATATTTTTTGTATTTCTTTGATTTCAATATTTTTCTTTGAATCAACATATAAACATGGTGATAAATTCTTTGTGGATCCAATTCATCTAATTTTTAAGTCCCACCTGAAATGAAATCATCATGAAAGCATTCTTACATTTAAGTAATAAGATAAGTAATTTTCACACTTTTTTTGCGAGTATTTCTCTCTAAGATTGTATTAATTTATGTAACTAAACTATTTAAAAAATTTTATATTGGGAAACGAAAACTTGGAGCAAGGATATACATGACTGTTTTGAATGCAGTGAGACTAATGAAGAAAACTGTTGTAAATATGTATTTATACATCATGATAATTAGGGCACAATAATTAAATATGGTATTGGATTGGGTACACTATAATTAGCCAAATCCTGTGTAATTTTATGTAATCAGTTTTACAAATTAATTTGAGAGTAACTAATTACTAATCACAATATATTGTAAAAAAAAGAAAAATATTGGATGTTATTTGAACTTAAAATTATTTTTATATATTTGTTTAAAAAATTATTTAATATTAAATTATGAATTAAAATATAATTTATTACATGTTAAATCAAATTATAATTTGTAAAATTATATTTTTTTTTTACAATAATCAACTATTATGAGGAGAAGGAGTAAAAATATAGTTGTCTCTTTGTATTACCATACCACGACATATTAGAATAGTTTTAGTATTTTAATAGACTTAGTAGTCTCTTAAAACTTATAAAAATATGGTATTTTAATAATATTTAATGAAATAATTTCGTGCAACACACTGATAAAATACTAGTAACATATTAAAGCAAAGCAATCCTTTATTGGCGGGAACAATTATTAAGAATTGTCTACACAACATAATAGTTATTAAAAATTATTAGTTTCAACTCTTATTTAACTTTAAGGACATTTCAAGTAAATAATAATAATAATAATAATAATAATAATAATAATAATAATAATAATAATAATAGTAATAATAATAATAACAACAGCCGAAGCAAGCAGTTGATAGGGGCAGCAAGGCCAAGAAAATTTTAGATAAATTAAATTCTGAAATAGAAGTACATCTTTACAAAACTTATTTATTATACCATCTTAAATTTATTTTTATTGAAAATGTCAAATTTGTATTTTATTTTTTTCAGTTTTATTTTATATTTTCATATTAATATAATTATATGTTTAAGATGTTTACTTCTTTTTACTTTCATTTTGATTTTGGGTTTTTACTTATAAATATTATTTATCGTTTTCTTTTGAGTTTTGAGGATTAGTAATACATTACATTTTATTAAGGGTATAAAGGGATATTTAAAGATTAAAAAAATATTTAAATGAATTTATTTTAAGAGTTGTGAGGTCTAATTAACCTAAATAGTTATATAAAATTTAATATGTTTGTGTTAGAATTTATATCTAACATAATATATATAATATATTAAAAGATTTCAAATATGTCCACTCAAAACCGTCATATCAAAAGAAAAAGAATAATTTTATCCTCAAGCCATAATATTATTAATAATTAATTTAAATTATTATCAAATCAAAGTAAAAAAACTATTCTCTCTTATATAATTTTCATTTTTTGATTTTCATGTATCAAATGAGACAATAGACACAGCAATCATAAAATTTAATTTTAGTTAATTATGTATTGTTACTTAGTTTCTAAATAAATCAATATATCAATTAAATTAGATAAGAATGTAAAATTAATTTGTCTATATTAAAATTCAACAGTTACATATCATTTGTGTAAAAAACTCATTTAAATACTTTCATCCAATTAAAACAAATTTTTAAATATAAAATAATTATAAAAAATTGAGTAACAATTTAATTACATTACACAAAAAATTAAATATTTTTTATTTTTAATAAATAGACTGGTGTGGCGGGAACAACACATTTATTCCATGACATTTTAACTGATTCTTTTTATTTAAATACTCTTTGTCCCAAACTCGATGATTAATTTAGATTTTTTTTATCAAACCCCTAAAATTAGTATTTAAACATATTAAAAATATCTAAATTATATTCGCGCAACGCGCGGGGTAACTCTAGTATATATACTAAAGAAATGAAGTGATTACAAATAAAAGACGGGAACGGTTATTCCATAAAAAATTATTTTATTTTATTTAAATAAATCATAATTAATTAAATATTAATCATATATTAGTCTATTTTGTCCTATAAAGATAGACAATATTATTTTCAATTTATATATTCTATAATAATAAACAACTATCTTCATAAATTATCAGCAAATTATTTTATTTTTCTCAACAATTTATAATTTGATAATTTATATAATTTCAGTAATCATGCTATAACTAAATTTATATAAGAACATGCAAAATTGAATGGTGATACAAGCAACATTATTGTAAAATTAAAATTCTCAGACATCATAAGATAATAATATTTGATAATATTAATAAATTAATAAGATAGATAAATATAACATTATTAGATTTATTATTTGTAGAGAAAGTTATATTATGATTTTATATAACTTATATATTAATTTTTATATCCGGTTCAAATTAATTATTTTGTATAATTAATTATATATTATATGTACTATAACGAACAATGATTCACCAATGTAATTATATATAAAAATTAAAATATAGAAATTTATGTATAAAATTATAGTCATGTTATTATATAATTTTAATTTAAATTAGTAAAAGAACTCAAATGGTTAACTTTTAAATGTCATATATTAGTTCGATATTTTTCTATTTTATTTAATTTAATATTTTTTATTTTATGCTACAATATATAAAATGTGAGTATATTAGTTTTTTATGTTACTTAAATTAGTATTATTTATATATTAAAAACTATAAAATATGGGAACATCAATTTGATTTTTTTCTTATATATATTTCATTTAAATTATAGCTTTTTAATTCATTTTAAAAATATAAAGCGTACGCGGGTACGTCAGTATGAAAACATATACTCTTTATCATGTCTATCAAACACATAACTATTGTACATAGCATATTTATACCTATATGTGACATACATTGTTTACTAAAATTAAATGCTTGATATATTTATAATTTTGTGCAATGCACGGGAGAATTACTAGTACATTTTATATATATATATATATATATATATATATATATATATATATATATATGAAAAGTGGAAAGGTGAAGGACTATTCAATAGTAAATATTGAGATATCAATTTAGCCCAAAACCGATGCATAGTTTAGACGGAATCTACAACCTAACAAGGCTAGACGCACAGGCCAACCACCAACACAACACTTTCAACAATTCAATTGCTCACTTACACAGGAATGTGATCAATTAGATCTCTGCCTATTAAGCCAATATCTATTCAAGCACACATTCCACGCTCATTGCTCACCACCATAATCAACCCACAATTCATGGATCAAGTAGCTACATAATTGTTGTAGGATGAAGTATAAATACTCGTCACTAGATTCTTGTAAACACATCAAAGTATACACATGCATGCACGTACAAGAAATATATAGAGTAAACAATCCAAACGCAATAAAGACTATCATTTCTCTCCAAACACATCATTCCCACACGACATTGTTAACAGTTACGGGATTTTCCCACGATAAAAAAAAAAGACTTAAATTCACCTAAAATAAATGAATTAATGAGTGGATGAAGCGTGGAGGGTGGTGAACAATTTAATTGGCTTCATTGCGTATACGTATATCACATTCACAATGATAGAATTTTATGGGTGTTAGGTTAGGAATTGAATGGTTAGTAAAAGTAGGTGAAACGGCGGTGTTGGCTTCAACTTGAAAGTTGAAACCATCATGATATATATATATATAAAAAGCAAGCCGGAGAGGAGGAATCTAATTTAATTTTATGGAGGAGAGAGATCAGGTGTGGGATTGTGGTAGCCCTTTGTACGATTCTTATGAGTTGGCTTCACTTACATATATCATCGAAACCAACATGACGCCCCCCCGCCCCCCCTCGAAGAAGAAGATGGTCATGATAAAGAAGAAGAAAGCAGCAAAAAGGCCGGTTGTGAGCAGGTTTTACTGCATTTGTAGTCGAATCTGTCTCATGAGAGACAATCATGATGCATGACACCAGCTTCTTTTCTTTTCATACATTATTAACAATCACATAATTTTACATCTTTATTAATTATTTGGAGATTATCTTTGAAACCATTGCATGATGTGTCTGTATATGAAATATAATAATATATATATAGCTCATGCCATTTCTCCCAGGTGATATGCATGATTGACTGTTTATATCATTAATTTTATTTGAAGTTAACTATCAAGTCACTTATTTAAGATGCAATGATAAAAATACTCTACTGGTGAGGTCATGATTTTGAGCACTTAGTATACATTAATTTTATTTCAGTTTTATTGTTGGGAATTAAATCAGGTTTATCATGCATGCTATCGTTTTTTTTTTTATATATATAAAAAAAAAAAAAAAAGATGGGATTTAGGTTTTGGGCTGATCCAAATCCAAGTTTGGGTGATTGAACCTTTTTGTCATTACAATAAGCAAAACATTAGAGGCGTTCGAATTCTGATTTTAAAATAGACACAATATCCGATAGTTAGATTTATTAATTTTTGCAAAATCTAGCTAATTGAAGATGTCGATATCATAGTAAGTATTTAATAATAATGTATGTTTCTCCAGTTATTATATTATTATTTTACCACAGCAAAACTTTATCAACAACTTATTAATATTAATTAATTTTGAAGGTTTGACATGTTATATATCGGTAGGGACCAATTCTCACGATTGGAATCAACGAAGAAACTTGGTCAAAATCCTTGAATATCATAACCCATATAGGCCCTCATATGTGGGACCTCACAGATTTAATTAGAAATGTCAATTTAATCTGCAATCTGTAGTTTGATCCAATTGAATCTGAGCTAAAATATAGGTTTTGATCAAAATATTTTGGTCGAAAAAAGTTTAGCTTAGCTTGAGGGTTGATAGGGAATGAGTCGAAAATTTTATGGGTTTATGATAGGGATGTCAATCGGGATTACCCTGATTTCGGACTAATCCTATCGAGCTGCGAGCTATTCGGTCCGGATTGAATCGGGCTGAGTTTTTATCGGGCTAAAAATTATTGGACCTAACCCTAACCCACCGGGTTCAACCCGTCAGGTTCAACCCGTTTGGTTAAATATAATTTCGGATTGAAATTTTTTTACCCTAACTGAAAATCCGAATAGAACTAGCCCAAAATCAATGATCTAATATACTAGATGAGGGCGAAACTTGGTCCTTCCCAATATCAATCAAAGATTTTTATAATATAAGTATTTTGTCAGAAACTTCTCTAAAAAATTATAGATAATATTAATTATCAATAGAGTCTTCAAGCTGAAAAATCTTTTATTAAAAGTATTGATATAAAAGAAACTTCCAAATAAGTTGAAAGAATTTTTTTATAAAAAAAATGACCAATACGTCAAACTTTAATGCATAATTGGGGAATTTTAGCCTATCAAATGAGATGCTACGCGTACCTACTGCACGGGATTAGAATTTTAACGTGTAACTATGTAAATCATATCAAGATTAATTAGCTGTTCATCACAATCATATTATTTATTATCTTTTATATATCAAAATCCTACGTGTTGATAATACCACACCGAATATCCCCTTATTTACTTTGTAATTCAATTATGCAGAAGACAAAAAAATAGAGAGGGCATGACATTGAGGGGAGTTAAATTTAAACTCTAAGCAATAAAAATTAAACGTACTCTATTAAGTATAATTTATATATACAAAAAAAATCACAAAATCCCAATTTAAAGAATCACATCTATTTCTAAGTTAGTATTTTTTTACTTTAAAAGAAAAGACATTAATAAAAATCTTGATAAGCAAGAAAAGCCGGTTGAGCATGCTCCAAAACATAAAAACCTTGCTCATCACAAGGTCCATATGCTATCACCTCTTTGGTGTAAAGATGCCGAATAACAAACGAGTTACGGGAAAATAGTACCTCAAAGGGAAAATCGGATGTGAGCTTGGTAATAGAGAGCACATTCTTAGTGAGATGCGGCACTACCAGAACATCCAATAAGTGAAGTGAATTGGAGATATGTGAGTTACCAATACGAGAGATAGGAAGAGTGGCACCATTGCCTACAACAACCTCATACTTGCCAGAATAAGGTTGAGACGTATTGAGGGATGTAGCCACAGGAGTCATGTGAGCCGCGGCACCTGTATCGAGTAACCAAGTAGAAGAGTCCGGTGGAGATAAGAAGCAGCCGGCGGAACATGCGTGGTGAGAGTAACGTTCCGGACATGCTACAGCGTAATGACCTTCAAGGCGGCATATCTGACAACGTGGTGGAGCACCAGATTGAGAATAGGCATTTTGTGCCATGTCTGGGTTGCGCCGGCGAGAAAGAAAGAAAGGGTTTTGATCAATTAAGCTAATATCACAATAAAATTGATATTATTTGGCTGAAAAAATTATGATATATTCCATTCATATAAATAGAGCACAAATTCTAAATTATCCTGACTTAAAAACCCTACACATATCATGAAAATATATTATACGATATTATTCTCTATTACTCACAAATATTTGAATTTTATTGAGAGCCTATAATATATTGGACTTCGATCAAATTAAAGCTATCTTTAACTTTTTAACACCTCAAATATATTCGGATTCACGGCTAAAAATTAGCCACCAAACAAATTAAATAATTTATTTTGAATTTCTCTTTTATCTCTCGTATAATTTGGTTTTTTTTTATATGATTGTGCGTGACTAAAGTCAATTACATTATACATTAAATCAATTTTATTCTTGTGGTTGGCATAAAGCCAAAATAAACGCAGGACCCCACAGAAAATGGCAATTTCGTCAAACTCCCAACAACTAATAATAATAATAATAATAATAGTTATCTTGTTTTATGATGAGCAAACTTGCAATAACTACTAATATTAGTCATTTTCTATGATAATAAAACATACTCCTTCTGTCCCACCTCAATTGTCCCACTTTCCTTTTTCATTCGTTCCACTTCAATTGTCTCATTACTTAAAAATGTAATTTTTTCACACTCAACAATAAAATATTAATTCCACTCAACTTACTTTATGTTGATATTCATAATATTCACACATATCTGTGAGGATATAATCGTATCTCTAGATTGCATAGATAGATATATATCATAGATAGATATATATTTGTTTCCTTCATGGATTAGGTTTAGGTTTTCTATATGGATTAGGTTTAAAGTTTTCTATTTTATTTTTTAGCTCTATATATATGTACCAACCATGTAAATCGTTTTCTTCAATCAATGAATAATATTGGTACACCAAAATTCTACATGGTACCAGAGCCATCGGTTCAATTTTAAAGCTTCCGCAAATTTTTCTCTCAACCCATCGTTCTCTTCTTCGTCCATGGCTGACAAAAGTGGAGTCGTCAATGATCTCATGTCTCCATATTACATAGGATCATCCGATAATCCAAGCTACGTCTATGTTACCGACCTCCTCAATGACGGAAACTACGGAGATTGGTGTGAAGAGATGAGTAACTGTCTCTTGGCGAAAAACAAACTTGGATTCGTGGATGGGTCGTTGTCGATGCCTGAGAATGATCCTTCAAATCTACTTCTGTGGAAACGATGCAACGCTATGGTAAAAGGATGGCTTGTCGTCGCAATGGACAAGGAAATTCGAAATAGCGTCAAGCACGCCAAGACAGCACGGGAGATATGGAGCAATCTGGAAGAAAGATTCGGGAAGGAAAGCGCACCAAAGGCCTATGAGTTGAAGAGAAGCTTGACCTTCACGCGTCAAGATAAAATATAAGTTTCAGCCTATTATACCAAGATGAAAAGTACATGGGATGAGATCGATGCGGTAACAGTTACGCCAAAGTGTACGTGTGGAAAGTGCACTTGTGATGTGGGAAAGTTGTTTGCCGATAAGGTTGAGAAAGAAAGAATTTATGAGTTTCTGATGGGTCTAGATGATGTTTTCAACACCATCAGAAGTCAGATTTTGAGTAGGACGCCACTGCCCAGTCTTGGAGTAACGTACCACCTTGTAGCAGAGGATGAGCGCCAACGGATGATTACGAGTTCCAGAAAGCCAGCCCTAGATGGAGCCGCGTTTCAAGTCCAAAAGCAAGCGAATATTGAAAAACGGGAAATTGCTAAGGATGCGAGATCACCTCCTCAGTGTAGCAATTGTGGCAAGTTATGGCATACAATAGAGAATTGCTATGAGATTGTTGGATATCCAGAAAGGAGAAAGGGAGGCAAGCCTTGGAAGAAAGAAAGGGGAAAATCCGACCGGAAACCATCATCTGCGTACAAAGCAACGCATGTCGATGGCAGCACCGCCAATACCAATATCCTACAAGGGTTTACTCCTGAGCAGTTGAACCAGCTGAAGGATCTACTGAATGGTGGCGCAAATAACCCTACTGCTAGCTCGTCCGTTCATATGACAGGCAAGAATTGTGAAAATTTAGCATCATGGATTATTGACTCAGGGTCCACAGACCACATTATTGGGAGAGGAGGCATTCTTGAGCATGAAATATGTGCCGTAAACAACACTCCAGTTAAAACGCCTAATGGATAGGGAGCGGCTGTTACAAGAATAGGGAGCACCACCCTGCAAAACGGGTTGAAAATCAACAACATCTTACGTGTCCCGAGTTTTGACTTAATGTGGTGGTCTGTACTTCTTGGAGTCGATCAACAACAATCGTCGGGTTTTCTCTACCAAAGTCGACGCAGATACATGGCACAAGAGGTTGGGACATGCATCAAAGGATAAGCTCAAAGATATTTGTGAGATTAGTAATAATGTTTGTGACCCTTGTATAAGGGATAAACAAACTAGAGTTCTGTTTCCTTTAAGCTCCATTCGAACTCATAGTTGCTTCGATTTATTGCATTGTGATATTTGGGGTGGATATAAGACACCTTCCCTTACGGGAGCTTATTATTTCCTTACTATTGTCGATGATTTTAGTAGAGGCGTGTGGGTTTACCACATGAAATTCAAATCCGAGACGAACGCATACCTCAAAATATTTTGCAAGATGGTTAAAACACAGTTTGGGAAAAATGTCAAGCGTATAAGAAGTGACAATGGAGGAGAATTTCAATCAAGAGACATGATGGAGTACTATGCTGAAAATGGGATACTTCTCAAAACCTCGTGCGTACACACGCCCCGACAAAACGGAGTCGTCGAGAGGAAACATAGGCACATCCTGGAAATTGCTAGAGCCTTACGATTTCAGGCCAGTCTACCTATAAGTTTCTGGGGGGAGTGCGTGCTCACAGCTGCCTACATCATTAATCGTCTACCTTCTAAGCTGCTAGGAAATCGAACACCATATGAGGTCTTGTTTGGAAAGGTGCCGAGTTATGAGAATTTGAGGGTGTTCGGGTGCTTAGCATATGCCAAAGATGTAGGAAAGGAGAATGATATATTTGGTGAAAGGGGAAGGAAGTCGATCTTCATAGGATATCCACATGGACAGAAAGGGTACAAAGTATATGATTTACAACAAAAAAGGGTGCTTGTCTCGAGAGATGTAGTATTCTTTGAAGATGTGTTTCCTTAGGACAGCACCCAGGAAGAGAAGAAAGAAGCAACCAAAAGCCACATGATTCACGAATCAGATGACCTTCAGCATGAACTTGTTGAAGAATTAATTGAAGAAACACAACCAGCAAGTCAGACAAATGAAGCTCAAGGGAACGATGAACAAGGAGTCATCCGACGCTGCAGCGAGAGAACGAGAAAGCAGCCAAGCCACTTAATTGACTATGAAGTCGACCTACCACATTCCATAGACCACACCCGACTCGACTCCAATTCGGCAACTTCGACGGTACATCCCATAACCAATTATATTACATATGATATTTTCTCACCCAATCACAGGTGTTTTCTAGCCTCCATTGATGCTAAAACTGAACCACGCACATACTCACAAGCTGTAAAGATTAATGAATGGAGAGAAGCCATGAAAAGGGAGATCACGACCCTTGAGGAAAATGGAACTTGAGAATTAGTCGATCTTCCGGCAGGAAAGACAGCCATTGATTCGAAGTGGGTGTATAAAATAAAGTACAAACCCACAGGTGAGGTAGAAAGGTACAAGGCACGACTTGTCGCTAAAGGATTCACTCAAGTTCCTGGTGTTGACTTTCACGAAACTTTTGCGCCCGTGGCAAAGCTCGTAACAATGAGATGTTTGGTTGCGATCGGTATACACCAACTGGATGTTAACAACGCCTTTCTGCATGGAGATCTTGTGGAAGATGTGTACATGAAGTTGCCACAAGGATTCGCAAAGAAAGGAGAGACAAGGGTATGCAAGCTTCGCAAATCACTGTACGGGCAGAAGCAGGCCTCAAGGAGTTGGTATGAGAAGTTCACTGGAGCCCTCGCCGAGATAGGTTTTAGGCAGTCCCCCGCGGATCATTCCCTGTTCGTATACAAACGCGAAGGGGTTTTTGTTGCTGCCTTAATATACGTGGATGGCGTGTTGTTAGCCGGCAATAATGAAGATAAAATTCAACAAGTGAAGGATTATCTTGACAAGAGGTTCAGCATAAAGGATCTTGGACCGTTAAAATATTTCTTAGGTATTGAGGTGGCTCGATCAAAGAGTGGGATCGTAATGAGCCAGCGAAAATATGCTTTGGATATTTTGCGTGATGCAGGAATGGAAGGATGCAAGCCAAGTCGCATGCCGATGGAACAACAACTGCGGCTGGACGCAGCTATTGAAAGCCCCACATTTGACGAACATCAATATAGGAGACTCATTGGGCGTCTTCTTTATCTTACGGTAACAAGACCTGATATCCAATATGCCGTCAGTATCTTGAGCCAATTTTTATCTTCCCCGAAGCAAGTACACCTTGACGCAACCATGCGTGTACTCAGATACATAAAAGGGACCATAGGACAAGGAATATACTTTCCAGTTGATGGAGACTTGTCTCTAAAAGATTATTGTGACTCGGATTGGGGCACTTGCCCAACAACAAGGCGATCACGAAGTGGCTACGTTATCAAGTTAGGAGATGCTCCTGTCTCGTGGCGTACTAAGAAGCAAAGTGTGGTGGCACGATCTTCAGCAGAAGCCGAGTATCGAGCAATGGCAAGTGCCGTCAGTGAAGTAATTTGGTTACGTTGGTTATTGACCGAGTTAGGAGAGAAGCAATTTAAACCGACTGGTTTGTACTGTGACAACCAAGCCGCACGACACATTGCAAAGAACCCTGTATTTCATGAGCGAACAAAACACGTGGAAATGGATTGTTATTTTGTCCGTGAAAGAGTGGATTTGCAGGACATTGAGCCACGAGAAATATCAACCACCGAACAAATAGCTGATATTTTTACAAAGGCGTTAGGTGCGGATCAGCTCGGATATCTCGTACGCAAGTTGGGTGTTCGGAATCTCCACCTTCCAACTTGAGGGGGGGTGTTGATATTCATAATATTCACACATATATGTGAGGATATAATCGTATCTCTAGATTGCATAGATAGATATATATTTGTTTCCTTCATGGATTAGGTTTAGGTTTTGTATATGGATTATGTTTAGAGTTTTCTATTTTATTTTTTAGCTCTATATATATATGTACCAATCATGTAAATCGTTTTCTTCAATCAATGAATAATATTGGTACACCAAAATTCTACACTTTACACTCACACTTCTTGGTTATTGTGCCCGGTTAACTTTGGACAATCGAGCCGGGATGGAGAGAGTATTTGATTTAATATAAGTGATAGATTTTACCGTATACACGAAAAGCAAGAGGGGTATTTTCGTAAAACGAGGAATATATTCCGTCTCACTACTTTGGGCTAAGAAAGCGTGAAAAAGTGCGCAGTCTGAGAATTTCTGCGCTTGCATTTTTTTCCTTTCACTTTTGCCAAAGCTGCTTGCTTTCACAAACACATCACTACGACGCCGTTTCTCACACCACAAACTACGCCGTTTTGGTCCGTCCCTACAATGCAAAAATAAAACTCTTGAAAAGAAAGTGGAAAATATTGGGAGTCGAGCCGTTATGATGTGAGCTATTTCCCTCCAAATCCAAGCATCCGCTTTTCTTGGAAAACCCAAATCTCAGCTTTCATTTTTATTTGTTTGCTTTACGATTTGAAATGTTTTAATAATGTTTGCTTTTTTCCTTTTCATTGTTGTGCTAAAGCCTCAATCTTTGTAATCTGGCATACAAACAAACACACCAGTTCACTTGTTTTGTAGTTCCGAGTTTTTTTTTGTTCGATTGTGTTTGTATTTTTGCTGTTCCTCAAAATCTCTGTTATTTCAAGACAACCTAAAAGAGTTGAGAAAATTTTGGTGCTTGTGTTTTCGGGTACAATTTCTACGTATCGTTGCTGAGTTACTGTTGAGTTGAATTATATTGCTGTGAATTTGCTACAGAAAAATAAGGAAGTTTCTGTTTGGATCATTATTATTATTATTATTGTTTTTTCCTTTTCTTTGGTTGGAGAAAATTAATGATCTGATGTTGAGGGTTCAAGAATCAAGATTATCGAGTTGACTTCTAGTATGGCTAATTATCCAACTTATTTCTGACGACCTTTTCTTGGTGGAAAACCATGCTACAGTATAAAACATTGTAGCATTTTGAAAAATCCATTGTTATTTGGTGAAGTTTTTGAGCTGAAGAAGGGGCAAAATAAAATAAAACGAAAATGGCGGAAGCTTCAAAAGTGCGGTTGGTTCGTTGCCCCAAGTGTGAGAATCTCCTTCCAGAGCTCCCCGATTTCTCCTTGTACAAGTGTGGAGGCTGCGGTGCGGTTTTGAAAGGTACAGTTCCCGTTGCGCTGTATAAATATTTGGGTGGAATTAGCAGATTAGCTACTTGCTGTAATATTTTCAAGTACTGATGCTTTGTGGGCATTGCCATGGCAAAGTGTCCAATTTTTTTATTTTTATTTTTTTGCCGGGGGCATTGAGCTAAATTTGCTGTTAATATTGGTTCGTGTTTGTGGAATCATGAACGTAATTGAAATAGTTCGTAGGAGAGTAAATTAATGTTTGGCTTATTACGCTATAGCAGGATAGATTGAGGGTTTGAACAACGAATTATTAATTTTAGTATGTTTTTCAGATGCTGTACCAAAAGAAGGGGCTAATCATGTTCGTATATGCTGAAATCAGTCAAATGATGACTGAGATGTTGTAGTTTTGATTCTTTTTGTTCCCCCCTTTTTTGGGTCTCTTGTTATTTTTTCTGATCAAGTGATAAATTGGATTTAATTGTTTGTTGTGTTTGCTTTGATAATACAGCTAAAAATAAGGGGAATCTGGAAGATAGATTGTCGGATATATCCAATGATGTAAGGGTTGGGGGAATTTCTGAGGAAAATAGCACAGGTAAAGGTACCAAGGTTGACAGGGGCAGTGCTAATGGAATTGAAGAGGGTGGGATAGAAGAAGCCCAGAAAGAAAGATCGGTTTCCACTTGTAGTCCAACTTTGCCAGATGAACATAAGGAGGGGCGAGCTGATTCTGATACAAGTAGACGAGGCAAAGAAAGGGTCAGAAGTCCAGACAGTTCCGATGAGGAACTCAGGCCATATCCACAAGGACTTGTCCGTAATAGAAACCGTGGTAAAAGCTGCGAGTTTAATGTGGATGAGCCAGAGTTTGTTAATTTTCATGATGAAAATATGAAAGGCATGCCTCCAATGGATTCTTCGAGGTTGAGGCCAGTTATGGACCAGTGGGGTGTGAGAAGTAAAGGGTCAGTTCATGGTCCTACCAGGGGTGTTCCCTCTCAAGCAAGCTTTGATGATTTTCTTTATCATGATGAGGGGCAGTCAAGTTATGGCATGAGCTCTTATTATGAACAAGGTAAGAGGACTAGATATCGAGGTCACAATCTTGATGGACTTGACAGGATCGAGAATTTAGAAAATGGTCGGGCAGAGCTCCTAAGGAAGCTTGACGAATTGAAGGATCGAATATCTCGGTCTTGTGATATGGCAGATAAACCCAAGAAACAGATTGGTATTGATCAGAGGATGGTTTCTCCGACTTCACCTGATCCTTATAGTAGACATGCTACTTATCCTCAAGAAGGATTGAGTAGTTCAGAAACTGCAAATAGGCTGCCACTGTATCCGGATAAAGTAGTGCCTCCATATTTTGGTCCTTCTTCTGGTTATTTTGTTCCTTACTCTGATAGGTATGGCTCAAGAGCGAGGGATCCGTATCCTCAAAGGGGATATCAACGTGAATATCCGCACTATGCTACTGCCTATAAACCAGAAGTTCTTCGAAGACCTCCTCATCAGCTTCAATCCCAATACATCCAACAGCACTATCATGATCGCTATCCGGGCTACTACAATGATGTTAATCATGACCCCTTTATGTTACATCGGCATGAAAACTTTTTCCATCAACCAGCGTGCTCTTGCGCACACTGCTCTGATAGTAATTGGCATATGCCTCCAAGGGTTGATCCCCCAGGTTTGCATAATCGAAGGTCTCAAAATGCACCTTCTAATCCGACTTTTGATCGTCTTAATCCTATTCTGCGTCAGCAGCAGGTTAATAGTTCTGGAGGCTCAAACTTGTATCCACCTCAATCTCGACAGTCCCTAACTCTGAATTCAAATGACATGGATTCTGAGAATGATGGTTTCAACTACCATCGACCTAGAAAGTTGGTTGTGGCTCCTAGGAGTGGGCGAGTGAGTCATCCCATTGGAGGTGGTGCTCCTTTTATAACATGCAGCAATTGCTTTGAGTTACTGAAACTTCCTAGGAAACACATCTCAATGGATAAAAACCAACAAAAGTTGAAATGTGGTGCCTGTTCTTCAGTTATCCTGTTTGAAATTGGGAACAAGGGGTTTGTTTCATCTGTTTCTACGCTTGTTGAGGATTTGCCAACAGAGATTGATGAAGTTTCTGGTGGAACAGTCGATAATATGGGATACTGGATTGATGGTTCAAGTGCTGCCAATATGAACACTTGCTCTAATGATTTTAATGACTTTGACCATAAATTTTCGCCAGCTGACAAGAAGTCAAATTCTGGCATGCCTGAGAAGCAATTGAGTAATCTTTCTTCAACTTCAAGTCCGTCGCAGGATGACCATAGCCCTGGAAATAAATCATCTAGGAAACATGATTCCCCGATTCCAGAGTTGCCTGCATCTCCCCAGGAACTTCCTGATCATTCTCCTGAAAATGTGGTTGTCAGCCGATATGACAAATGGAACAAAAGTAGAAGACCTGAGCAAGAGAGGGTTTCTCTTGACAGGACAACATCTAAACAGAATTCTGTAAGAGATGGAGTAATGGCAACTGAGACAGATGTGTCTCTAACTGAATTTTCAAATAGCAATAGATCTCAGGACTCCACAGATATTAGTAGAGAAGTCCCAAGGGTTAACAAAGGCGGAGAGTCTTTCATTGCAGGTCTTATAAAAAAGAGCTTTAGAGACTTCAAGAAGTCTAACCAAGGTGTTGGTGGGTCACAAGTTTTTGTAAATGGGCATTTAATACCAGATCGCGTAGTGAAGAAGGCTGAAAAGCTAGCTGGGCCAATTCAACCTGGAGAATATTGGTGAGTGCATTATCTCTCTCATTTTTTTTACTCCACTTGGTCATTAATTGTGATTCTTTTCTAGCTGATTGCTAGAGCTGTGGTCACTGTAACAATATTGGTCTGTGCCAAACATGGAAAAATCTTGAGTTTCATTAAATGGAGTTATGAATAGCTTGGTGATGGGCAATGAGGAAAAATGGTATTAGACAATTGAAGAACCTAAGTACTAGAAATGAAACAGATGTTAAATTAAAGCAGATCTTAGAAAGGTAGTTGCTATAAATGGTAAACTTGTTATGCGGTTCATTAACGTTATTTTTACTAATGTTCAAATCTCAATGCTGAAAGTCAAAGTTCAAAGCCATGATAACTGAGGGGGTGCCATGTATTTTGATCAATCACTCAATTTTAGTTTGCATGCTTTCTTCTCTACTGATGGAATAATTTGCACTCTCTTAGAAAAGCAATCCCATATTCTACTGAAAAATTAATGGATCTTTGGCCTATTCTTGAACTCTGATCAGGTATGATAAGCGAGCTGGATTTTGGGGTGTCATGGGCTATCCTTGCATGGGCATTATTATGGTGAGTTTTTACTAGAAAAGAAAAAAAAGCTCATACCTATCAATACACAAATCCACTTACTATCCTATTGATATTCTACAGCCAAATATTGAAGAATTCAATTATCCCATCCGGAAGAACTGTGCTGCTGGAAATACAGGAGTTTTTGTAAATGGGCGTGAACTTCACGAGAAAGATTTGGATTTGCTTGCTAGCCGAGGTCTACCAATCACTGAAAACAGATCTTATCTGGTTGACATCACGGGGAAAGTGATTGATGAGGAAACAGGGGAAGAACTAGATGGTCTCGGCAAACTTGCTCCAACGTGAGTTTCTAACTGATTATTATTATTCCAAACACATATTCTTTGCAAGACAAACTTTAAGCAGTTGCTTATGATTCCCATTACTTTCTTTTTTTGAAGAACTAATTTCAACAGCAAATTTGAATAATTCAATCTGTTAGACACACGTGAAGTCCTAATTGAGTATTGAAATCTGGGCAGGGTTGAGAAGGCCAAGCATGGATTCGGTATGAAGGTACCAAGATTTGCAAAGAACTAGAAACCCGGTTCTTCGGCCATCTCAACGCAATGAAATTGGTCTGATCGCTTGAAGTATAGTTGTGTTTGTTCATTCTTATTTAGATATGAGGCGAGTTGATTGTTGTTAATGTAGTGTAAGTGTAACTCATTATTTGTCCAACACTTAAGCGAGGAAGATGCATGGCTGATTTTGGTTTGAAACTGCTTTTACGCCTTCCTAAAACTGGTTTTTTAGGACTTAATTGTTCTAAGTTGACCGGCCACGATAATCAAGAAGTGTGTTTGTTGACTAAATTGAGTGAAATTAATATTTTATTGTTAAGTGTGAAAAAAATACCTTTTCTTAGTAATGAGACAATTGAGTTGGAACAAACGAAAAAGAAAAGTGAGACAATTAAGCTGAAAATGATATATTTCCAAAGACAAATGTGTTTACACTACGAAATACAAACATTTCAATCTTAATGCAAATGTTGCATTTCAATATAATAAATAATGTATTTATAAATTATATTATTTGATATGTTGAAATACATTATTTAATTTTTATTTAAAATATATATTTTGAATGAAGTAAATAGTATAAGATATTATGATCGAAATACGCACAAAATTAAATAAATTTCAAATAAGAACGCTCAATTGTATTACCGTGTCTCATAAAAAAAAATACGACTCACATAGACTCACCCTAGAACTAGTAAGGACAGACCATTGCAATTTGATAATTTAACAAATAGAATGAGAGTGAATTAATTTAATATACTCCCAAGATAGCATAGTGTGTTGTGTTCATTTTCATTACTTCATTTATTATATTTCATGCAATAAATTTATGTCACATCCGGATATAGTAATGACTAGTGACCAAAAGCATGCATTAAATTTATCCCTTGTATCGCACGAAATTTGATATAAATAAATTGCCAAATAAAATACTAGTATGATTCTTGTACAACTCCCAAGATTCACTACAAACATACCAGGTATAAATTCAGAAATCCAAACAATAAATCTACTCGAAAATACCTCACCCAAATCCATCAATAATGGTTTTTGCTTTCCTTTTTTCAAGATGATTATCTGCAAAATCACGACGTGCATGGTGATTACCTTCTCCGTTAATCCTCCCTAATTCAGAGTAATAAATGGCGCCAAACCCTCTGTTGGTGTTGGACCCATGAAATCAGAGATCCAAAGGCGAAATATATATATATATTTTTTTTCTGAAAAAAATAAAATAAAATATATTTTGCCTGACTGTTGACATTCTTTTAACAAAACACAATCAATCGAGATTTGAGTTGAGATTTGTCTGTAAAAAAAATATATATATATATGAAATTTTAGTGAAGAAAGGACAAGATTTAGTGAGGTGTTTTTAGCAACCGGGAAAATAGAAAATCGAAATTAAATCTGCCCGCGACTGAGATTTCAACTCAGAACAGAGCGAAGGAGTGAGCTCAAAATCGTAGAAATGGTGAAGAAAATGCTGAACAATTGGAAATCATGGTGGAGGTCAATCCACAACCACAATTACTTTGTTATCAAATTGGGGGTTTCTATTCTCTTAGTGGCTCTTGCTTTTAGACTTCTCTACAACCGATCCTTCGAAATTTCGCCATTTCCAGGCACCCCTTTAATTTCCATCGATTCGCAAAATCTGGGTGAGCTGATTTTTCCGCAAGGTTATATCTTTTTCTTCCCTACTTCCCATTTGAATTGATGAATTAGTGTTAGATTTTAATGGGGTCGGAACGTTTGAATCAAGATTTGTTGAAGTAGTTTGGATTCTAAATTTATTATTTGTAATTGCACCGTTCAATAATGAGTGTAGATGTTCTGTTATAGTGTGCGCAAGGATTGTTTCCATTGTTAATTGTGATGGGATTTGACATGGTAAAAAAACTTGTTTTGGTTTGTGTTTTCTTAGATTTTGTGCAAAACAAATAGTGTTAATACATTTTAAATGATTAATTTGTTTCCCTAATTTTTTTATATCGTGAAGAACTGCAGACAGTGAAGGAAGATGCAATATCTTCTATGGGGATTGGATTCCTTCAAAGTCGAAGCCATTTTACACAAATAATAGCTGTAGCTTTATTGAGGAACACCAGAATTGTATGAAGAATGGGCGACCAGACAAAGGCTATCTCTACTGGAGGTGGAAGCCCCATGGTTGTGATCTGCCCAAACTTGATCCCAAGAGGTTTCTTGATTTAATGAGGAATAAAAGTTGGGCGTTGATTGGTGATTCTATATCGAGGAATCATGTGCAATCGTTACTTTGCCAACTCTCAATGGTAAAACTTGATAAATTCACCTCTATACTGATTGTGTTGGTCGAGATTAATCTTGCGCTCATGCTTTTGCTATGCTAATATTTGCCTCAAAAGAAATGCATTGGTATGAATATTTACAGTTCCAGTTTAATGTCTCGTCCGAGTACTACATTGGTTTGTTATTAGTGACTGAAGCTATAAATCATATATCTGCAGTTCCTATATTAGATGTATCTCCGTTGTTGGTTAGAATGTCGAGTGAAAACTAGTTCTCGTGATCCTTGCTTTCTGTGTTTTATTACATTCACAAATTGGTTGAATATGCAAAAATGTATTTTGCAGGATTGGATTTTGAATTTGGATTGACATTTCTTACATCATGTTGCACTCCTTTGATTGTTTATGGAGTGGGTCTGAGGTTGATCTCCATCCATAATGTTTCTAGGAGTTCTTGAGTAGCTTCTCAACCCGGCCTTCACATTTTGCTCTCGATCATGATTGTGTGAGATTAGGAATAGTCTAGTGATGAAGAATGATTTCAATACAACAGCTAAAACTGGGCTATTTTTCTCTTCAGGTTGAAAAGGCTGTTGAAGTTTATCATGATGAGAGTTACAGAAACCGAAAATGGATAGTCCCTTCATACAATTTCACTCTCTCAGTTATTTGGTCCCCTTTCCTCTCTGAAGCAGCTATTTTTGAAGACATAAACGGTGTTTCCACTTCAGAAATCGAGCTGCAACTTGACGTGCTTGATAGGAACTGGATCGAGCAGTACAAAAGCTTGGATTACATGATATTTTCAAGTGGCAAATGGTTTATTAAATCAGCCATTTATTATGAGGGCAAGAAGATATTGGGATGCCACTACTGTCCGAAAAGGAACATCACTGAGGTTGGAATCAATTTCGCATACCGGAAAGTCCTTAGAAACGTCTTCAACTTCATGGTTACATCAAGACACAAGGGGGTCATCTTCTACAGGACCTCCACCCCAGATCACTTTGAAAATGGAGAATGGTTCAGTGGAGGAACTTGTCGAAGGAAAAAACCTGCAAAGCACGGTGATTTCGAGTTGAGCGAGCTGAACAAGATTCTGCGTGAAGTGGAAGTGCACGAGTATATGAAGGCATCGGCTAGAGCTTCTGAAAGTGGGGTGAAGCTCAAGCTCTTAGACGTGAACCCTCTTTCACTGCTGCGCCCAGATGGGCACCCGGGCCCGTATCGTTTTTTCCAACCATTTGCCAAAGACAAGCGTGCCAAGGTTATAAGTGACTGCCTGCACTGGTGTCTCCCCGGTCCTATAGATACTTGGAATGATCTTTTGATGGAAATGATCGTCAATGGTTGAGAGAGAATGCTGACTGACTGCATTTCTTGAGCGATGAAATTCGATATCTATGCATGATTTTTTTTTTTTTTTTTTCTGGTTTGTGCATAAACATTTATTAAGTTAATGTAGAGTAGAGAGAGGGAGATGTCGTTGTGCAGTGATCTCAGTTTAATACGGCCATTCTTTTTTTTTATGCCATTTATGTTCTGCTCTACCTTAAAAATGTAATCAGTTTTCTCTATGAATGTATATATTATGCCACAACAATCAAATGTCAGAAACTCATATATACTTGCTGAAATACTTGTTTATGGAGGTCCAGTGAGATGATTAAGTATTGAAAGAGTCTAGTCTGTGATGATCTCGAATATGCCCTGTGTTGCGAATAATGGACAATTACAATTGGTGGGGAGCAACGTATTTATAGGGATCTATTTTTAATAGTTTTATTTCTATCCAAATTTTATATTGATGAAGATAAATTTTGTCCAACAAAGAAACTAGATATACATCATACATTTTCCATATTTATCCAACTGAAACAGCTTCTCGACCAACTACTTTATCGGACCAGTGTCCTCAATCCACTCAAATGACTTCCTCGAGTTATATTGAGACTACTCTAACATCGTGTGTAAAGATTCATCAAATAGTATTTATATCAAATTTGACATGTATTAGACATGTACAACTAATGATTCATCACATATTGAGTCACAAATTTGTAATAGGCAAAAATTATAACTAGGGGCGCTTGGTTGATGGTTTGGAGATAACAAGGACATAAAAAGAAAAAAGAAAAAAATAAAAAGAAATTAAAATAGTTGATATCAAATTATGATTGGCATTAAAATAGGTGAGGATCAAAAGACATTTTCTCTTAAATGCTTAAACACCAACAAACCTAACACTATTTATAAGCTTGGTTCCACTCAAAATTTGGGTTGTTTAAGGGACGTGGCGTGGCGACATGGCCCTCTACATTCTCACAACAACAGATAGAAGGCATATTGATATAGTGCTCAGCTAACCATTCAACTTTTCTCCATGGAGGCTTTCGGTGGAAAAGTCATTTGAGGATTTTCCTTTCTTAGTAAGACTTTCGACTTTTCCTTCAAATTCATGTAATTTGAACTTTGAGAAATCTCCTTTAGAGAGACACTCTTGGATTCCAATTGGCCCTCCTTCGTAAATATTCCCTTCGACACACTAGAATGAACTTCTCCTTCATCACTTAGAGGAAACTTTCTCCTTTCAAAAATAGAATGAATTTAATTTGGTCGATTTGACCAGTTATAAGTCCAATTTTCAAACTGGTAGTTTGAAAATTTTGAAATTGATCAAAACAGGTTCAATTACGGTTTGGTGGCTTAAACCGGCCATGTGAGTGTGTATATATATATATTATAAGTATTTCACTTGGTAAGTTTTTACTAGGGGTGACAATTCGTGCGCATCGGATCATTATCGTGTCAATCCGTTATCGATTCGATCCGTTAAGCTCAAATACGTATCCACACGAATTCGATTAGTATTCATTAAGGACCTGATAATTATCCAATCCAAATGATCCGTTATGAATCCAAATCGAATTAATTCAATAAGAAATTGTGAACATATATCCTCATTATAATGTAAAAAATGGATAAAAATAAAGGAAAAATAGTTGAAAGTAACATACCTTTCGAAAATTGCTCTTAAAACACTCTCAAATATCTTTAAGCAAGATTTTCAAATGGCATGTTTTCTACTATTTGGCAAATTTATTTGTAAAATATTGTAATAAATCTATTTCAATAAAAACAATTATAATCCAATAAAAATTTGATAACATATACAAAATACTTATATTTGATTGTTCAAATCTTGTGTTAGATAAATAAATAAAACTACAACTTCATTTGAAACTAAAATCCTCAACCAAATATCTCAAGAATTATAGATAAATCTAAAATTCAAATACTAGTGATCAAACTTACTCATTTATAAATACTGATCGATTTCATTCACCTTAGTCGTCAATACTCCACTTATAATTTTGACTAAAAGAAATATTAATTAAAATATTAAAATTTATAACAAATAAAATAAATACATTTCATATATCATGAAATTGCAAGAGTTGAGACAATGAATGAGTATTCAGACGAATCTACAATAATTTCATTAACATTTAAATTTAAGATCTCACCAGCTAGTTAATCGGTTGATACAACTTAATTGAGAACTTGAAGTTGAGAAAAAAAGTTATTTAAATTTTGTTAGTAGAAGAAAATAAATATTAAAAAATATAATGAATAGATAAATAAATTTTTTATGGTGAATTAATAAAATGGGTGTAATGCCCCAAGCTTAATTAAGCTCTTGTAAAGATTTGTATATTTAATAAAGAGGAGAATTCTAGTGTTTGTGAAACATTGGAATTATTTGAATTGATTATTAATCTTGAAAGATTAAGATGG
>JAPKLW010000172.1:427436-449101 GCA_026898455.1 Plectranthus barbatus
CTATCTAGGCAAATCATAAAGTGAATTTGGTTTTATCTAACTAATTGATTTAAACGCAGAAATAAAATAGAAAAGGTAATTAAAGATTTTAGAAAATAATGAGAAAATAGGATTCCAGGGCAATCCACTTTGAATATTAAACAAACAACGTTTTCATGCAATTCAATCCCAATTTAATTTCCAGAGATGTGAGCAATCACGAAAATGTTATCAGGCGACCCTCTCGGATTCTTAACCATAACATGGAAATAAAAGACCTAGTGACTCCTCTCGGATGCGCAAAAGGAATTTTACTCTCGATAAAAACCTTAGATTCAAAACCCTTTAAAAGTTCAAATTCCTCTCGGATAATTGTTCTAATAAATCTGATTAATTTGCGTCTTAATTGACAACCTAGACCTCTCGGTTCAAAAACTATCAATTTAAATCACAATTAATGATCAGTTAATGCAATTATTGAAAATCCAAATTAAATCAGAACATCAGAGGAAAAGGAACATTAAATTTGCATAAAATGTTGAATGAATAAAAACAAAGCTTCAAAACCCTAGAATCCAAAAAGGGATTTAGCCAGACATGCTAAATCCTAGAAAAACAAAGAGATGAAGAGTCATAAAAACAGGAAAAGGAAATTAAAAACCCGTAGTCTTCAATCTTCAATTCCTGACATGCTCTTCCAGTTCCCCTTGGATTTCTGTAGAAAAACCCTCGTTCTAGCCTTGGGAATAATTTCGGAACATAGGAATCTGAGAATAATAGTTGTGGAACCTTTTTCTGACTTCTGGAACTTATATTTATAGGAGAGGGATTTTAATTTCAAAAGATATGAAAATAAAACGAAACTTGGGCCAGAAGATACGTAAAAATACGTCAAAATGACACGCCCGGCGAGTGGAAGTTCACGACCGGCGATCGTGGGGTTGGAGAAAGAGGTCGCCGGATTGGTTTCGAAAGGACAAGGCAAAGCCGGCGATCTGCCGGCATAGCCGGCGATCGCCGGCATGGAAAGATGGTCGCCGGTTGTGAAGGGTGATCGCCGGCTTTGGACAGCAGCTCGCCGGATGTGGAGGGCAGCAGGTCGCCGGTTTTGAGGGGCTGATCGCCGGTTCTGCATGGAAACGCCGGATGTGTCATGGGTCGCCGGTTTGGAGGTTCGAACGCCGGAAGTGGAGGTGAATCGCCGGTTTGGAGAGCCAGTCGCCGTTTCTGCATGCTGGGTCGCCGGCTCTGGGTGTGAGTCGCCGGTTGAGCCACCTTCCTCGCCGGTTGTGTCACGAAGCTCGATTTTCACAGCTCTCTTGTAAATTTTCTATCTTTTTCTCCTCTCAGTGCATGCCAACACGATCAGTTCCTCGGATGCTTTCTCAATCATCTTATCTAAGCTCAAAAACGCAGAAATTTTGTGCAAAACAACATCAAACGAACCAAACGTAATATTTCCTTAAAGAATAAGAATAACGCATGAAAACACCACGTAATGGCTCAGTCTGAAGCATAATCCAAACATAAACACATCAATAAAATGCACAGAATGAGTGTTTATCAACTATCGCAAACTTAATAAGGCTACAAGGAAGGACCATTTCCCATTGCCGTTCTTGGATCAGATGTTGGATCATTTAGCTGGGAAGGCTTACTACTGTTTCCTGGATGGCTACTCGGGCTATCACCAGATCAGCATTGCCCCGGAGGATCAAGAGAAGACTACATTCACATTCCCCTACGGTACCTTTGCTTTCCGACGCATGCCCTTTGGCCTGTGCAATGCTCCAGCAACCTTCCAACGGTGCATGATGGCCATTTTCACCGAAATGGTTGAAGATACATTGGAGATCTTTATGGATGACTTCTCGGTGCTGGGGGATTGCTTTGAGGACTGTCTTGAAAATCTGGAACAAGTATTGAAGAAATGTGAAGAGACCAACTTGGTCTTGAATTGGGAAAAGTGCCACCTTATGGTACAAGAAGGGATTGTCCTTGGGCACAAGGTTTCAACTAAGGGAATTGAAGTGGATGTTGCTAAGGTATCTGTTATTGGGAAAATGCCACCTCCCACCTCAGTCAAGGCAGTTCGGAGTTTCTTGGGGCACGCGGGGTTCTATCATCGATTTATTAAGGACTTCTCTAAGATTGCTAAACCCCTCTGCACTTTGCTGGAGCATGACAAAAAGTTTGAATTTTCAGAAGAATGTATGGTGGCTTTTGAGCATTTAAAGAAGGCATTGGTTACCGCACCTGTTATACATGCTCCAGACTGGATTCTGCCATTCGAAGTAATGTGTTACGCGAGTAACTATGCTGTTGGAGCTGTACTTGGCAAAGAAAGAATAAGATTTTCCATTCCATCTACTATGCTAGCAAGGTGCTGGACAACACACAGCTCAATGACACTACAACCGAAAAGGAACTTCTTGCAGTGGTTTTTGCCTTTGATAAGTTCCGATCATACTTGGTTGGAGCAAAGGTGATTGTGTATACAGACCACTCAGCTATTCGCTATTTGCTGGACAAGAAAGATGCAAAGCCGAGATTAATTCGTTGGGTGCTTTTGCTTCAAGAATTCGACCTTGAAATCAAGGATAGAAAGGGGACTGAAAATCAAGTTGCCGACCATTTATCCAGATTGGAAGGAGTCCCGAGCAGCAAAAGCATCTCTCCAATTAATGAGTGGTTCCCCGATGAAATGTTGATGTGCATTACCGAAGCCCCAACGCCTTGGTATGCCGACATCGCCAACTTCTTGGCCTGTGGAGTTCAACCCCCTGATGTGAAGGGGCAACAACTTAAGCGATTTATTCATGACACAAAGTATTATTTATGGGATGAGCCATTTCTATACAAGTTGGGGTCTGATGGAGTTATGCGAAGGTGTGTTCCCGAATTTGAGCAGCGCGCAATTCTGGCAAACTGCCATGCTGCAGCATATGGAGGGCATTTCGCAGGGCATCGAACAGCCGCCAAGGTTTTACAATCAGGTTATTTCTGGCCCTCTCTTTTCAAGGATTCTCATGAGTTTGTCAAAGCCTGTGATAGGTGCCAGCGAGTTGGAAATTTGAGTGCCCGACAGGAGATGCCTCTCAATAATATTCTTGAAGTAGAATTGTTTGATGTCTGGGGCATCGACTTCATGGGGCCGTTTCCTCCTTCGTTTGGAAACCTATATATCTTAGTTGCGGTGGATTATGTCTCGAAGTGGGTTGAAGTTGTAGCTTGTCCAACCAACGATGCAAAGACTATCATTAAATTCTTGCACAAGCATATTTTCACTCGGTTCGGAACCCCACGAGCTATAATAAGTGATGAGGGCTCTCATTTCATCAATAAAAGCCTAGCTGGAGTTTTGGCCAAGTATAATATCAGGCATAAGGTTGCTACAGCATACCACCCACAGACAAATGGCCTTGCTGAACTGTCCAATCGGGAACTGAAGAGCATTCTGCAGAAAATGGTTAACATTAGCAGGAAAGATTGGTCCCAACACTTGGACGATGCTCTTTGGGCTTACAGGACCGCTTTCAAAACTCCATTGGGAATGTCGCCATATCGACTGGTTTTTGGTAAGGCTTGCCACTTACCACTGGAGCTTGAACACAAGGCTTTTTGGGCATTGAAGAAGCTGAATATGAATTTGAATGAAGCTGGAAAAGCACGATTCTTGCAGCTGAACAAGCTTGATGAGCTCCGGTTGTTCTCCTACGAGAATGCCAAGATTTACAAAGAGAAGACTAAGTGTTGGCATGATAAGAGAATTGTGCCTCGAACTTTGAAAGAGGGGCAGCAGGTCCTTCTCTTTAATTCTAGGTTGAAGCTCTTTCCCGGGAAGCTCAAGTCCCGGTGGTCTGGTCTGTTTACAATTGCTAAGGTGTATCCATTTGGAGCTGTTGATCTCAAGGAGGAGAAATCTGGCCGCACATTCAGGGTCAATGGACATCGAGTCAAAGAATACTTCGGTGGTACTCTCAATCGAGAGCGAGGTACCACTGCTCTGCCAGATGATGGAGCATGAGGTACCCATGGTTTGCTTCAGCAGACCATGGCTTCTTTGTATATATTTTAATTGCTTTCTTTCAATTCTTGCCTAGATTAGTTGATTATGTTTGGTTCAGTTATTTCTCTCTGTTTCTAGAACTTAGTATTTTATTGTATGATTGCAATGAGTTTCTTGAGTTGTTGCTGGGAATTGTGCTGATATGAGTTAATGTAGGAAAAATCCGTTGGAGCATGCATACCTCAAGTTTGGGGGGATAGACTCCCAAAGCTCCTGCTTCCTGCCGTACCCCTGTTTCTCAGTCCGCCACCACCGCAGCTGTTGATCCTATCCTTGCTGAACTTCGTGCTCTCCGGGAAGAAGTCCAGGCTGTCCGGGCTATGTGTAGCACGCACGAGCAACTCCTCCAATCGCTCACCGATCAGCTGTCTCAGCTTCTGCCGAACGCGCAACCATAACTTCTTATGGTTCTCCCTCCACTTATCCTCCTTGACATTGACTTTATTTTGCTAATATTTATTCTGGGTCTGTACTAAATACTATATACTCGTTATGGTGTTCTGCTGGTTTTTGATGCTTTGTTATTGCTGTTTTGGTTGTTTATGCTTACCGGTTTCCTTTCTTGCTGTGTCAAGTTCTTGTTGGATTTTATGTCGTGCTGCTCTACTTTTGCTTCGATGATGATTTCTTCGTCTCTTGTTGTTTGTGGATTTAGTTGCTGCTTAGTTGATGTTCATCTCTCGGTTGTTCCTTCGGTTTAATTTTTTTATTTCTTGACGTGTTTTCCATCTAATCTCGTGGACTAAAAATTTTTGTTTTGAAAACTTTGTTACTTTGTCTCGTTGATTGCTCTTTATTAGCTTCTTATCTCGGTTTTGCAAGTGTGAATGTTTACCTTCGATTGCTTGTAGTTTTCTTGAGGCGAAATGTATTTTTATATCACTTGGGACATGATTTAGGCCATCGTTGTTTTATTTTGTTCCCTTTTGTTGTCTTTCCGATTTATTTGACCTTTGCACCCTAATTTGTGCCTTAGCCTTATTTCAGTTGCGTCCCCATCTGTTTAAGCCGTTATCTCTTATTTTTTTTACCCTCATTGTGAGCACTTCTATGAGTTCGGCCTTTCGACATTGAGGACAATGTCCGTCCTTAAGTTTGGGGGGGGGGTGTGCTCCCGTTTCGGGTTTGTTTTATTTTTGAGTCTTGTATCTCATTTATTTTATTTTCCGAATCTAGTATTTCATTTTTTTAATTATTGTTGAAACGTGTAAAAAAAAAAGAGAGAGAAAAAAGAAAAAAAATCGAGAAAATCAAAAGAAAAGAAAGAAATTGAAAAAAATCAAGAAAATCAAAAGAAAAACGAAAAAAAAGAGAAAAATGTGCTGAAAAAAAAAAGTGAAAGAAAAAGAGAGGAAAATCGAGAGAAATTCGAAAAAAAAAAGGAAAAAAAGAAGGGAGTGAAAATAAAGGGATGAATTTTTGTTTTTGTTTTTGATTGCTTCATTTTATGTAATAATAGGGGGGGGTGTTCTTCTCTTACTTGGGATTGTGGTTCTAGTTGTTTAAGTCCTCTAAATAAGTGGTAGAACTTATGTTTATTGTTATTTACTCATTAATTCATGCCTATGTTAATGAAACAAACCAAATAATTTTTCCTCATCAATTAAACCGAGTTGAGTGTTTGTGCACCTTTAACCCTTCCCTGTGGAATCGATACTCGGAGAATACTCCATTTTATATTACTTGTGATAGTGTGCGCTTGCACTAATGTGTTTCACACACGCGAACAGCTGTATAAAGAGAGAGATGGGCGGCTATCTAGCGGGAGTCGTTCTCCAAAATTGCTAGACGACCCAACACATCCTCAATCTATTTGTCGAGGCTCTCAACTAACTCGAAAAGAATTGAAAATGAAAGAAGCTAGTAGGATTTTCATTTTAGGCAAGCAAGCTGAATCAGAAGAATTTCACAAAGCCTATTGCGAATGGTTTCTGTGTAGAGAAGCAGTTGCTAGTTTTGTCATTTTATTTGGGATAAAGTGTAGTAAATGTATTTTTTTCATTTCTCTATAAATTGACGATGTAACTGTTTCTTTCCGATAGAATGAAGAATATATGACAAATATAAATTTCTACACTCTGTAATTTCAGAGTTGTGAAGTCTTACGGAGACGACTATTTGATTATCTTCGATATACTTTGGATGAACTCATATTTAAAGAGATGAGATTTATTGTTTTGGTTATCATGTGTTGCTGCTTGGAAAATTGTAGTAAACATATAAGATTTTTAAGAAGGGTGATTCTAAATGCAGCCACAATTTTACAAAACGCAGCCCCCAAAAAAAATAAAATTTTAAATTATTATATAAAATTACAAATTTATCCTTGTAGCCCCCAAATTAAAATTGTCATTAAAATAATAAAATTAAATTTAAAATATGTAGCCCCCATCTCCCATCTCAATCTACATAATATAAAAATTAAAACCCTGAAGCAAATATACAATCTCATCTCTATCTTACAGTCGAACTTTCTTCGAGGATGAAAACTACACGCAAGTTATAAAAATGAAATTTCATTGAGACGATATGATTAGCATTCATCTTATTTCCATCCTAACAGCAATCAATACAGCGCTAATCCAGCCAACAAATGCCCTCGAAACACAGCAGCATTATACTGCAGCAAACCAGCAGCAGCAAGCTGCCTTACCACATTCGCAGCAGCAAACAGCCCTGCACACTCCAACGCAAACTCACAGTCCTGCACACTGCCGTAGCCAATAAGACAGCTGCACCAACTCCCAAGCAGCAGCAGCCCTGCACACCAAACACCCTGCAGCCAACTTTCCCTTCGATCAAAAATATATAAGAATACTTGTTCCCTTGATAAAAAAAAATATATAAACTGGTAGCAAACTAAATTCTAATTTTTATAGATTTAGGCTTTGTTTTGATGATTTCTTAAATCTATCTATTATGTTTAGTTTTTGATTATCTGCATCTATTATAGATTTTTTAGATGAGATTGTATATCTGCTCATGATTTTGATTTTTATATTACGTAGATTGAGATGGGGGCTGCATATTTTAAATTTAATTTTATTATTTAATAACAATTTTAATTTGGGGGCTACAAGGATAAATTTGTAATTTTATATAATAATTTAAAATTTTTTTTTTTTTTGGGGCTGCGTTTAGCAAAATTGTGGCTGCATTTAGAATCACCCTTTTAAGAATTATATATATGAAAAAAATTGTCCCTCCTGCACTGTAATTATTTGATCAATTGATTGAGAGAGATGTGTGCTCTCCACAAGAGGTGATAGTATGTTTAGGCCAGGGTTCCTCTGACCCATGAGTTCATTAAAGGAAGATGAATGAAGAATATGAGAGCTTTGATCAAAGTGTTTTATTTTGAGAAGACTATCAAGCATCTTATTTGATTTTTGAACCTCCACCTCGAGGACAAGACAAGATGGATATGAAGAACAATGTGGATTTAAAGGGATGAGAATGATATAACTGAGAATGTTAGAATTGCTTACACCAATCACATTTAAGCACTAACAAAAGCAAATTAATTTCACAAAGGTTAGCAACTCACGTCATAAGTTATGCAAAATTTTACATAGAAATTTATAAGTTATCGAAACCAAGAATATGAAAATTTTGTGTCATGAGAGAGTGAACAAAGTAGTGTGAGAATGTTTATATAATCTGCAGCTATCTTTTGTCAAGAATGCACATCTAATTATGAGACAGAGATAACCTTGAGATTAATCCACCCCAAATCATTTTTAAGATGAGAAACTACTTCTCCATAGTTGCTTAATTGGCTCAAACCACATGTCAATAAGAACAAAAATGGTATTTTAACACACTTTGAAATAATTTCATTTGCATTTTTTGCTATCCAACTCATGTCCACATCGAACAAAGTTTAAGAAATTACAAAGTTTACTTCATTTTGTGCAATAATTTAACTTTATCCTTGTTTAAATTTATCTAACGATACAACTGCATAATAGAGTAGTTTGTCCCTCAAAAAAAAAAATAGAGTAGTTTGGATGTACTTTTAATAAAGGCATTATTACCTTGGCCAACCATGCACTGTTAACTTGTCTGTTCACATCAACTCTACAACATGAATGTTCGGCAACATATGTTTTAATTATACATGTTGGCTCTCCAGCAATCTTGCTAGCATATAACATCCAAGGACAATGCTCTTCACATACACCTTTCAGTTTACCACAACCTGATTTTGTCCATCTTATGTTATATCCATTTTTAATAGACCAACTTCTCATTACATCCTTGCACTCATTATAGTCTTTGAATTCCATGCCCAATGCAAGTTCTAGATTTGAGATGTTGCATCGATCATCATACACAAGTTTTTTCTTCTTTTTCTTCACTCTTAAGAACTCTACATCTTCGTCTGAATCTCTACAGAGCTATCACTCGATGCATATTCACAATTGTAGTCATCTTCTAGATCTCCATGTAATGTTTCTGAATTTGCATAAAGTTCTAACAAGTTAAGTGATTCAGTTATGCTCTGTGTAGTAGTAGTTCTTGCCTCTATTTTTTGTTTAGTAGACTTAATAGGCTCTCTTAATTCATCAGTCCATCATCATACCAATCCTCAAGATTTGCATCCTAATTCACCTCCTTTTCATTTTCCACATATATTTCCAGTAATTTCTTCTCATAATCAATATGAGACAAAATAACATGATCAATAGATTCTGTATCATAAAAGTAAACAAAATTTCCAGGCTCATTAATATCCTTAAATGCAAACATGGTTGCAGTGTGATATCCCAAAGCCTCACATTCTTTTATAAGCTCTTCAAAATGAAAATCAGAATAATTAATTTCAACATTTTTCATTTTTCCTCCCATATAAACATTCTGACTTACAAACTTTCCTCCGAGGTGAAGTTTTAGAATAATCAAGCCTTCCTCAGAATTAGTGAAAATTAATTAAACAAAACCAAAATTAACGAATATGAAATCTATCAATAAAAATAAACTTGACTTGGCAGGATCAGAGTCATTCGTTCATTTTTTTTTTTCAAATATCAATATATCAACCACGACCCTAAAATCATATTAACTTGTCATTTTATTCAATACAATAAAAAAGAAATTGTAATCTTACCAACTAATGTAATGGACATGGTGAAAACTCTTTATGAGATTTCGTAAAAGAAGTTAATCAATACAGCAATAGATGATAATGGCTTCTAAATAACATCACAACTGTGAATTAATGGAATCAACAATACTCTTTCATGAAATTATCATGATTTTTCACGAGAAAAGAAATGGGGAAGAAGAATTTAGAGAAATGAGTTGGGGTAGAGAGCACATAATTAAGAGATTTTTTTTTTCTAGAGTTTGAAATTTGATAATATAGAAGTATTAAAAATCTGATGTGTGATTTCTTTTTTTAATTTTATAATTTGTACATGCCATGTGTAATTCCGGTAAGCCCAATTAGATATTTTGGTCGGAGATTCTGCCGGAAAGATATTTTGTGAAATCAATAAAATGATATTAATTAAATCACAATAATCTAAACAATGGGTTATTTTCGCAAAGATAATGAAACGATGGGAATTTAATTGCATTTAACCCTTGCTTCTAACGTAACTATTTGGGCCCTCAAGTAAACTTATTGGGCCACAAGATTAGGCTCGTATGTATCATCCAATGAGATGATTTAATTATTAAAAGAGTTTTGTTCGTGACCTTAGGAAGGAAACGAAAGATCCTGCAACAATAAGAAGAGAGAGGATTGAATAGATGAATTTCCAAATAATTGGTGATATGGGATATATAATGTGTTAGGATTAATCAGATAATATTCATATTGAATTTAACTTGTATTATAGAATACAAGCAAAGAGACATATTCGTGTCGGAGATAAATAATGACTCATCACATATTCAGACACAAATTTATATTAGGCAAAAATCATAACTATTGGGTGCTTGGTTAATAGTTTGGAGATGTGCAAAGAATGTAATGAAAAAATAAAAAGAAAAAGAAAATAGTTGGTATCAAATAATGAAGATGAGAATGATGATTTGATATGGCATTAATTAGGAATGAGCTACACCTCTCAATGTTTGGGGACGAAATTCATTCCTCATTAATTTCCTAATCTTTCTCAAAGGTGATTATATCCCAAATCTTAATAAATATAAAAATTTTAACTCAAAATTTTTTTTTTCTGTAAGAGAATTAAATTTTATATTCCTTTGTCAAATTAGCTATCAAGTGGCACTGACTCAATACTACATGATATGAATGAGTTGGTTTCCTGAGAGACGGTCTCACCATTTTTTTATTGTGAGACGGACCTTAATACATCATTTCAATAAATTAAATACATCATTTCAGTTTTAAAAATTACATTATTTGCAACAAAGAAATACATCATTTGCAATAAAGAAACACATAATTTCATTAAATTCGTCTCACAATAAAAATGGTGAGACATCATTTGCAATAAAAAACACATGATTTCATTAAATTCGTCTCACAATAAAAATGATGAGACCGTCTCATCTGTGAATTTGCCGACATGAATTCTAAGAATTTAATTTTTTAAATATATTTTAATTTAATTATATATATATATATATTTTATTTGTATATTTTCTCTTTTAAATAATCTTTTAATTAAAATATTATTATTTACATATATATTTAGTTTCTTCTAATATATCATTTGTTAGAAAATTTGACATTAGAAATTTCCTTTATCTTAATTTTTTTTTTGGTTTTGGTGGGTCAAATGGTCAAAGGCCAAATCAGTCTAAGTCTCTAGATTAGTTTCAGTTAGATTTTAAATGTAAAATTCGGTAAAAAAAAAATTTTATCGAGTTGTAATTGGAGCTGATCGAAGAACAGTCTGATGAATCAATTTGTGGATTCGCAAAGGACTCAAAGAGACTGAATGTTTAGTATGAGACTGATCAATCTCAGAATAACAAACTTGTCAGTCTGGGGATCAACGTTCAGACTAGAAATGTCAGCCTGCATGGACTTTTCAGACTGACGCATCAACATGGAATCCTAGTTCCAATCTCCGCGCATAGAGACAAAGAGAATCATACGAGGAATGATATTGACAAGATCATACTTAAAAGATTTGAGATTCCTTAAATTCTGGAAACTAAAGACTTCAATCTCGATTCCTCGGACTGATCAATCTGGATTTCTCAAACTAATCATATTGTCATTCAGACAAAAAGGTGAACAGTCGCACTCCAAGTCAGAAAAAGCTGGAGCAGGTCTTGGTTTCGTGGAAAAAGCAACTTGCCGCGCAGAGAATATAAATTGGAGGCAAAGAATTCTAACATGTGCTGTGTGATACAGGGGCAGTCATTAATCTGATGTCATTGTCCATCTACAAAAAGTTGGAGATTGGGGAGATGAGAGCAACCGTGATCACTCTTCGGATGGCTGACCGGATTGTTTCTCGACCAAAAGTTATTGTGGAGGATGTCCTAATTCGAGTTGGTCATCTGATCTTTTATGCAGATTTTGTAGTTCCTGAGATGAAAGAGGATGCCAACATGCAGATGGTACTGGGAAGAGAGTTTCTTGATACTGCCGGAGTCCTTATTGATTGCAAGAAAGGGGAAATTACTATTCGAGGTAATGATGAGTCTATTACCTTCTCAATTGACAGGAACAAGATGAAAGAAGAGTGCAATAGGATCTCAACCGCCAAAGAAGAAGAGTCGGAAGATGAAGAAGAAGCAATCAAAATGGGAACAAGGAAATGAGGGAGTGAAATCGGCAATTAAGCTACCTCATTCCGAGTTCACCACGATTGTTAAAGACTGACAGGTGTACACTGTAGATTCAAGGGGTCGAAGAGTCTGGACTCGATCGCCTTGGTGAGCTAACAATATGTCGAGCCACGACAATAACCAAGATACTGGATGGGAGGTAACCCATCGTTCTTTTGCTTTCTTCTGCATCGATGAGTTCTGTGTCGATCGACACAGAAGAAGGCGACGTGACACACTTTGATTGATGGAGAGGTTGACTTAGAAGGCTCACATAACTGATGTGGGTTTGTGTCGGTCGACGCGGAGTGCTAGCTGCCTGAAGATCACGCCGCACGAAGTCAGGAAGAAGGAGATAAAAAGTTGGTGTCTGAGGCCAACAATTGAGGTACAATTTCAAACCCTAAATCTAATTTTCAAACTTATTCTCTTTGATCTTCGAATAAGTTTGGGGGGAGGAAGACTAAGGGAACCGAAACTAATTTATTTATCTTATTAGATTTATGCTTATTTAAATTTTTGCCTATTTAATTTTTGTGGTAATTTGTGAGTTATGATTGAACCTCAACTTGAGTATGAGATTAGAATTGATTGACAGTAGTTTTGACTGATTGTAATTGTGATTGAGAATGCTCATGAATGTAGAATACCGCATGATTTACTGATTTGATACTTGCATTGACATGATGATTGATGACGATTTGATGTTTCTGTGGAAGAAAATATGTCCCAAGTGTGAGATTTGAGCTTTTATTTTGATTGTGAGTGTGTCTGCATGATTGAGTATCTCTAGAACTTGCTCTGTTTCTGTTTCAAGACTGCGTAGTGTGCACAAGTCTAGGAAGTGATTTTAGGCCATCTATGTTAGCCCATATACCATAATAGTCCTGTTTGAAAATTTATCTCTAGTCAACTCGTTTGAGCATGTGTGTTTTTATTTCTTTATCTATAAAGTCTAGAAAAAGTGATAGGAGGATCACTCTTGTCTATAAGAGTTGAGTATGGAGATTGTTTAAGAGGATAAGATATTAATTGGTGGGCTCACAAGGAGAAGTTGAGCTATAGAAAAAAATTGTTATAAGTCCTTATAAGCTCATTTGAAGGGAAAAAAAAAAAGAGAAAAAATGTATTAAGAGCATAAAAGGATTGAAGAGAGAGAGAGAGAGAGAGAGAGAGAGAGAGAGAGAGAGTTTGATTAAAAAATATAAGGAGATGAGTGGATGAAATTAGATTGTGACTCTTAGATTTATTAAGAGTGATCAACTTGATGAATTTTTAGTCACTTGGCTATATTTTTCCTACCGCTCATAAAAGCTTGGCCATATTATTCCTACCAATCACAAAAGCCTACATTACAACCAAATGAAAAGCCCTTTTTGATTTTAGTCTTGTGTGCACATGATTGCAGTGAAGAAATCAGATTATTTGCACGCCTATAGAACTTAATTTGCATGACTATTGTGTGATCACATATGAAACCCTAAACACTTAAGTGAATGAGCGAAACACTTTCCCGGTGAGTTTTCCACAATTTACGAAGTATCCAATTCTTTCAAAGTGTTGGTGTATTGTGGATCTTCAGTTTTGAATGTGATGAATCTTGTGAGGCGTTGCACTTCTCGATTACTTGAGCTTTTGGTTTATTCTTTGTGTTGATTGAGGGCAATCAAGTGTTTAAGTTTAGGGGGATTAATAAGCTCATAATTCTACTCACTAATCGCATTCTTTTCTTATTTTTATTTTTTTTTGAATTTTACTTTGTTTTAGTAAATAAATTGAGCATTAATATAGTTGAGAGGGTATTATGCTTGTGGTACTGAGTTTTGTAGGAAAATACATTGAATAAGGGAAAAATTGATGAAAAGATGAAAAAATTGTCGGACCTACGGGCCGGCCCGCAACCCACCAGACACAGCCCGTTCGGGCTGCCAACCCGTTGGGTTCAACCCGTTCGGTTAAAAATAATTTTGGGTTGAAATTTTTTTACCCTAACCCGTATTTTAGCCCACTGATTTCGGGCTGACCCATCAGTTTCGAGCTTTATTGACATCCCTAATTTTTATGCAGTAATTAGCAATAAAAGTTATTATTCACATATATTAATATATATTTTATTTTATTATATAATTAATATCATAACTGAAACATCAAATATTTGTTCGTGCAACGCACGGGTGTCAATCTAATTTAAGAATAAAAATATTGCGTGGTATTGATGTGATAGTGAGTCAGGGCCACATCTGCGCTAAATGGCACAAAACGATTGAATTAGCGATGAAGAATAATATATAAAAAATACTAATATATTTATTATTGCAAGTATATTTTTTCTTACAAAAAATCTTGTGTTAAATTGTTACACTCATCAAATTACTCACCATAATAGTTGTGTCCGAAATAAAACACAATAAAAATCATGAAATCAGAATTCAAGCACAATAGTGCAACGATCAGTGTTCAACTTATCCTTACAAAATTGAATTGTAAGAAAGAGTTGGATCCTGACTTAATATCATAGTCAATTTAATTATAAAGGTGGGTGCTCTTAATAACACGATTGTTAATGGTTTGAAATAAAAATAATTACATATTTTTTTGAAATGTGTTAAATGTATCTCACATGGATTGAGACAATGACTTGATTTACCTTATCATAATGAGACACCTCTCTTTTTACTCAAGTTTTTTTAAAGGAAAATTTTGATCTAATAAATCAATATTAAAAAAACAAAATTAATAATGCTATTCTTATAATTAAGAGTGCAATACTAAAAATATCACAGATTCATTTTTATAACAAATTGGATTGCAAACAATACATTCATAGAAATGATAGAGTGAGCATGCTTTAAACAAGTTAAATACGAATATCTTCCCTTTTTATGTGTGTGGAGTGAAGGGCATCCACAATGTACGACGATGGGTCTACTTTAGATATGAAGTTGGAACAAAATTTTGTTTTTGTGAGCCTACAAAAGCTGACTGGAGTTTGGTATTGACCCGATTTCAACAACCGCACTTCTTTCCGCCACCACTATGTGTCTCGCTCCATTACCAACTATCCCTTTATTTTTATTTTTTATTTTTGCATTCTTTTGTGAAGATAAATTGTTATATTAAAAAAAAAATTATTACTTTCATCATGTTAAGTATGTCTCATAAATATTAGCCTAAACCACTTTATAATAATGAGAAACCAAGTCAATTTTGTAAAAATAATGAATCCTAATATTACTCCATTATGAAAGTTACTAGTAATTCAGTTATTATTGGTACATAACAATGCTATAAATCTATATACTATATTAAAAGATAATGATGGACAATTAATTATTCCCGCCAAAACTTATAAATCATTTTTTATGTTATATAGGAGTATTATTTAAATCAAAACACACAGATTTTGTGATTGAATTTGTTTATAATTATTTTATAGTTATAATTTGATATATAATATAGAAAAGAATTTATTTTATAATATATTAAATATAAAATTATGAATACAAATTAAATTTATGTAAAAAGAATAGCTGAAAAATGCTAAAATATATAAGTTTGTTAATTGTATTTTAATAAAATAAGATATCCTATATTTGATTCGCGTATCGCGCGCGGGTGTAAATTATCTAGTATAGGTTTTAAGAAATAAATAGGTGTTAGTAACAATCCCATATACTTCTCTATCAAAGTTGAATATTGGGTGGCCCCATTCATTTCTAGAATAGGAAAAATATCCTCCATTGCATGTTCTTCATCTAAACATATATTAATATGTGATGAGTTTTTTCCCAACAACTTATGTTTAACTAAATAGATCTTTTTATGAACACATAAATAGCTTAATCCAAAAAGAGTTATTTGTGTTCAACTTCAATTTTCTATTTGTACATAATTGAGTAAATGTATTAGATGGGCCAATATTTATGTTTGGATGTAAATATGATAATGACCTAAATTTATTAATTTCAAATCGTACCAAAGATTGTAATAATATAGGCTAGTTGAAAGTAGAGTTTAGTTTCTACAATATTATTATAATTATTGATATTTATTAATCAATATCATATTATTAAAATCATAGCGCCTTGGAGCTCGGAAGCTTCTCTCACACATGATGATACATCCAATGTCAAACTTTTTTATCACCACCTCCACTCAACCGCCCTCTCCCTGAGAATCCAACTTCCCTCTCCATCATACAGTTCAACGAGACTGTGTTTCTTTACGTGGGAGATGAAGACAGAGAGAGTTGTATCCATTGAAGAAGCTGCTGAAAATTACGGCCCGTTCCAAGAAATCAGCCGGGAAGAGGATGCCGGGGCAGCTTTTGTTCTACAGTCAAAAGGTATGATCAAATTTCTGATCTCTCATCAATTATATGTATTATACTCCTCTGAGTGTACGCCATAAATGTTTTGCGTGATAGGGGAGTGGTGGCACGCGGGGTTCCATTTGACGACGGCGATCGTGGGGCCCACAATACTGACGGTTCCGTACGCTTTCCGGGGGCTGGGGTGGGTGTCGGGCTTCATCTGCCTGACGGCGATGGGGGCCGTTACCTTCTACTCCTATTACCTCATGTCGTTGGTGCTGGAACACTGTGAGAAGGCTGGCCGCCGCCACATCCGATTCCGGGAACTCGCCGCCGATGTGTTAGGTAGCTTTTTTTGATTCCACGCCTGAGATTTGATGCTCTGTTTTCCAGCCCTAGTCCCTATCTTGGTTGAATGCTGTGCCACTTACATTATTTATATTGGATGAGTATTAAATGATGTGTTGACTATGTTGCATTCTGCCAATTTTTTTTTGCCGTTTGTTTAATGCTATATTGATGTAGCATCTACAAGATTCTGGCATATGAAAATGTATAATAGACGTGGCTTCTGTCATCAGATGAGAGAGTTTGAGAAATGTTTAGCAAGAATTCTGTTGGCCATTAGGATCCTATCATCAGATTTGTGGTGGTTGAAGATGAATATTAGATTGTACTGACTTAGCATATAATCACTAATGAATATGTTTGAGGATTTTTTGGACTTGTAAGCATGGTATTGTTTTGCTTGTGATTCTGGAAAGTGTAAAAATATTTATGAAAAATGCCAGCCTAACATTTGACATTTGATAATATTCAAAAAGAGCATCATTTGCTGTTATAAAGAAGATGGCAACATAATTAATCAAAAGGCAATGTTTCTTTATCAGTTATTTGAATTGTGGTTCAATCTGCAATGTACAACAGGCTTCATCTCATCTCTCAAAGATTATGTTAAAAAATTAGTGTGTCAGTGTCTCATGGAAGATTCTTAAATGGATTGCTTTATTCTTTAAAGAAATGGATGGCCGAAAGTGCTTTGGTTTTTTAGAGTTGAAGCTTTTCTCATTACTACTATCATGAGTGCTGGCTGCTTCATTACATAATGAGATTACTTGGCAATCGAATTTTATGTTGAAGAATAGAGATAATTCAGAGTGCCTTTGTTCCGAAACAGGATCAGGATGGATGTTCTACTTTGTGATATTTATTCAGACGATGATAAATACAGGCATCAGCATAGGTGCTATTCTGCTTGCAGGAGAGTGCCTCAAGGTACAGCAATGTAGGTAACTAAACTAGTTGCTTCTTAGGGGCTATACACCGCTAACAATCGAACTTGCAAATGATGTTAAGTTACCTGAAACTGATAATGCTGAAATGTGCAATGATCAATATTACAAAAAAAAAAAAAAAAAAATTTACTTCTACTATAATACTTGTAGTTAGTAGCATCTGTCAATTCTAAACTAAATCTTTTTCTAGATAATGTACTCGAACCTGTTTCCCGATGGATCGCTGAGATTGTATCACTTCATAGCAATGGTGACACTAGTCATGATCCTCCTGTCTCAGTTTCCAACCTTCCATTCTCTGAGGCATATTAACCTTGGTTCCCTAGTTTTGAGCTTCGGCTACACTTTCCTCGTCGTTGGTGCTTGTATTAATGCAGGTAAGCTTCTTCCACGTATCCAGGCTGCCTGCCGCGAATTTGTATATCAATATCAATCCATGGTGATCCCATGTTATGCAGGTACATCAGAAAATGCACCTCCAAAAGACTACTCGTTGGACTCTTCAGAGTCGTCTAGGATATTCAACGCATTCACTTCCATATCCATCATAGCTGCCATATTTGGGAATGGCATACTGCCTGAAATACAGGTAAGTAATTAAGGTTCATAGCTCGTTTAGTCGACCAACATTCATCGTACATATTATTCATTGTATGCAGGCAACGCTGGCTCCCCCGGCCACCGGTAAGATGGTGAAAGGCCTAATCATGTGCTACACTGTAATATTCCTGACTTTCTACTCTGCTGGAGTTTCTGGATATTGGGTGTTTGGGAATAAATCTAATTCCAACATTCTCAAAAGCTTAATGCCGGACGAGGGACCGGCGTTGGCTCCCGTATGGCTTCTAGGCCTTGCAATTATCTTTGTTCTGCTGCAGCTGTTCGCCATTGGATTGGTAAGCTAAGCTCAGTTTGAAAACACTCTTAGCTCTGCATTCTTTCTGATGTAATCAATCCATTCAGGTGTATTCCCAAGTAGCCTACGAGATTATGGAGAAGAAATCAGCGGATGTGAGGCAGGGCATTTTCTCCAGAAGAAACTTGATCCCAAGGATCATACTGCGCTCATTGTACGTGATCATTTGCGGGTTCGTTGCGGCGATGCTGCCTTTCTTCGGAGACATCAGCGCGGTGGTGGGCGCCGTCGGCTTCATCCCTCTGGACTTCGTGCTGCCGATGCTGCTCTACAACATGACCTACAAGCCGAGGAAATGGTCGTGGGCGTATTGGATCAACAATTCCATCATCGTCGTCTTCTCCATTGCCGGAGTCGTCGGCGCATTCTCTTCCTTGCGGAAACTGGTTCTTGACGCTAAGGAGTTCAAGATTTTCAGTGATGACGTCGTTGATTGACGCCTCCCTCTTGCCGCTGATTTTGGTCGAAACTTCACCGACTTTGATCCCATTTTTTCTGAAAGCCCAAGAAGTTGATATTGGAAATGGAGTTTGTGGGGCCCACGCGATATAAATATATTTTTTTTTCCTTTGTTAAAAACATTCAAAACTGAACTACGATGATTTTATAAAGTACTCCCTCCGTCCCCAAATTTTTAATCTCAAATTAAAATAGAACAATAATTAATATTTGTGAATTTAATGTAATTAACATTTTATTAATGAGAGTGATAAAGTTTCTTAATTTAAGAAATATGACATATCGAAAAGGTAAGTGGGATGGAAGGAATATTAGGAAAATTATGAAAAATACATTAAAGTATTAGTTAACTATAAAAAATATCTTTGAGTTTCTTTTTCCTTAAATTATATACTAATGTTTTATTTTGATCATTAAAAATATCCTCTTCTACGAAAAATATCTTCAAATTTCTCATATCACTGAATTATACTTTAATGTTTGGTTTTATCAGTTAAAAATACCTTATATAGCTAATGGTGGTAAAATTATGATGAATCATATGTAATTTTAATACAGTATAAGCCACATATATACTAAAAAAAGGAAATGTCAAACATTATTTAATGTATGATTCATTAAAATTTTAACACCATTAATGATTGATGTTATTTTTAATTGACAAAATCAAACATATTGAGGTATTTTTTATAGTGGATGATATTTTTAATTGACAAAATGAAACATTATAGTATAATTCAAAAAAATAGGAAATTTTAGGGCATTTTTCATAGTTTAGTTTAGTGTATTTTTCATATTTATCCCTGATGGGTTTTGTATACTGAAAGCATTTATTATAATGAGTATACAACGGTTTATTTCTCCTATTTGTTAACAATCTTACATGTATGAACAATGGTATCATCTTGTCTCACCGATAGAGACGATCATACGGCGTGTTGTAGATCGCAGAAGACAGTATGATCACTTGACCTAGTGAGACATAAATATGATCACAACCGAGACAGCGTATGAGGATACGTCTGTCCGGATGGTTGCGGCATTGTCGGAATAAGTAGTCTATCTTGGTTACTTTACATGCTGGTACGCAAGGGTGGCGTAGTGATGGACCGCAGTTAGATATATTCGTCTGTCTGACATCAGAGAATACAAGATCTCGTTATATTGATTGAGTCCAAACCCTAACGAAGGTTCAGAGGTTTGCACGGGTTGACTGTTGCTTTGACTTGCCATGGTGGAGAGCCTAAGTAACGTGCTCGTATATCCGCATCTTGGGTAACAAAAATTCGTGTAGTGCCGCCTGAGACTGGGTTTAGGTAACCATATCCGAGTAATAGGATGGGGACATTCCATGAGGAGCTCAATAACATTCATCGTGCCAAAGTCCTGCAGGCTGATTAAGTTCAGGCACGAGTGATAAGGATTGAGTGGTACTACTCACGAATAATAAGATATTAATTAATTGTAGTTAGAGCTTGTCAGAAGCTCCAATTAATTAATGGATGTTCGGTAACCTTAAATATGAGGATTCTCAATTAATGCAACCCGTTCTCACAACGTGGTAATAAAGGGGTAGGTCAGTATTAATTCTGTGGTGAAAAAGAATTAATATTAATTAATTAATTGTGTCATTGGTTGTGGACATGAGAATTAATTAATTTATAGGCCCACTTTATTATTTGGATTAGGTCTCAGGTCTGACCCAAGGAAAGTGTGCTGAATTGAGCCCAGGAACCCACTAGGGTTTACAACCCTAGGTCTATAAATATACAGCTCTCTCTCATAAGTTGTAACACAGTTGAAAAACAGAAAACCTAGAGAGAGAGAGTGGGGGCGCCGATTTTGAAAAAAAGAGGAGGAGAATTTTCGAATTCTGGTCCTGCTCAAGTACAGATCTGTGGAATCCTCACCAATAGCATCTGAATGCACCGGGAAACAGATCTGAAGATCTAATCTGGAGAACAACTCCTAATCCCTTCTCTTTGTCTTTTTCGATTATTATTGAATCTAATTTCTTGTTCCACAGATTTAATAATATCGCATGGTTGATTCTGGATCTGGGAATACAAACGCGAAAGATCGTTTTTGAGACTACGGAATTAAGGTAAATAATTCTTTATCCACTGATAAGCTCATATTTATACTCACTTATCTATATTTTTCTCCATTGTTTCAAGTGCTTTATGTTATGTTTTTACTTATTTCTGTGCATGAGTCTATTTTGGAGGGTGTTATGCCTTTGATGGGTGATTTTTGTAGGTTTTAGGCCAAATTCATTGGAAATTCGTACCGAAAGCAGATGATGTTCAAAGAAACAGTCACGACTTCTTCCACAGATGGAATCTGAGCTAATGCAGCACATGGATGGAAATATCTTTGAATTAGCTTTCCAACGCAGGGAATCGGGTCAATCGGAGTTCGGGAGCAAAAGTTATGGGCAAAACCGTGAGACTGCGCAGACCAGAGAACTTGTGTCGAGAGACAGGATTTCTGTCGACCGACAGGATTCCTGTCGATTGAAATTCCCCCTGTCGATCAAAACAGTGGCCAAATTTTCAGAAATGTCACAAATTCAGCCCGGATTTTGATCTGGAAGGTTGTGTCGATCGACAGCCTGCCTGTCAATCGACACAGATGTCCGAAAAGGCTGTTTTTGGCCTGTTTTGGCAGTTTTTGCTATTTTTACCCAATACTCAAATTAGATCTTTTTCCCCCTCTATAAATAAGAACTCAACTGTACGAATTTGAGACTAGTTTTTATGCCTTATTGCACTTAGAATAATTGAGCTTTTGGAGTTTTTACAAGACATTCAAGGTTCCCCTTTATTTGTAAGTCAATTAATTAAATGTTTCTTTAATTCTAGTCATGTTTTGTGG
>JAPKLW010000172.1:449111-504706 GCA_026898455.1 Plectranthus barbatus
GGTTAACTCAAACAGCGAATTGATAAACTGTGTCCAGTACATGAGATAATTTCGTCGCACTATCCCTGTGGGTTCGACATTCCTTAGGGTCTATAAATTATTTGCTCGCTGCTGTATTTTTACAGTCGATCATCCACGCATTAAATTCAATAGGAGCATGCTTAGGGTTTTTGAATTGATTATGAACAATAACCATAAACGGTCCGGTTCATTTGGTTTTGGTGATTCGGTTCACGGTAAAACCCTACAATTGGTATCAGAGCCAGGTTCTGTTTTATGGATCTGTTGTTCATAATGGATTCGTTATGCATGTTTTGAATTTTATGAATGTCGTGGATGGTTTTTGTTCCTCGTGGCAACCCGTGTAATTCAGCCCGCGGTGGTTTATCCGTGTAGGGCTGAATTAATTTTATAAAATCACGAGAAAATTCGTGATTTGTATAGATTTGAAAATTGTAACAGAATAGATATTTTATTTTTTCAAAATCTATAATTGGACGGGCCGAGAACGAAGAACGAAGACAGAGCCGGCGAAGGGCGGCGCATGACGGCGGTAGGCGGCCGCGCGCGCGTGCGACCGCGGGCGGCGGCGGTGCAGGGCCGCGCAGCTGTGCGCGTCGCGGGCGGGCAGACTGCAGCGGCACCGGGGCCTGCGCACGCGGCGGCGGCTGCTGTCCCGTCGTGGTGGCTTGTGGTTTTGGTGGTTTGTGCAATCCTGTGTAAACCTTAGGGTTTGCATTAGGGTTAGGGCAAATCATGAGATCACCAAAGGCCTAAATCCCAAAAGATTTGGTGATTGAAGATTTGGAGGCTCTAGAAAATTTGAGAAGATTTGAATTTATCCATTAAATTCAAATTTCAAATTGTGATAGATAGGATTTATTTTTCCTATTTTTTTGGGGCCACGAGGAATTTTTGTTTGCCTTAATTGTCCTCGTATGATATGTGATTTATTATGTGCGCAGTTAAGCATGTGTAGATAATAGGAAAAATTTGTTTTATCGCTTTTATTATTTACAGCTTTCCAAGCCTGCTTATGTGATTAATTTCTTTTGTTGGATTATATTTTGGGAATTTTTGGGCTTGTTTAATTACATGCAAAAATTTAGAAAATATAATAACAAAGAAATTATGTGTGCGCATATAAGAAACCTTTTAAAAGAAAAATGCTAAGCAAATTTTTTAATTAAAATCAATAGACCTCCACAAAGCGGTCATAGGCTGTAAGTGTATCTCTAGTTCTAGTAAACGTCTACAAGTATAGCTTGCTAGTTCCTAGAGGTGCATGGGTACGGTTGTTGGAATTTCTAGACAAACAATTTAAATCATGTGAATAGTGGGAGGGTTTTGCGTAAACGTCTACGAGTGTAGCTTGCGTAGATCTCTTTCTCAAGTATTCTAGGATTGATTTAAATTATAGATAACAAAAGCTTTAAGGTTTGTGCGGTATGGTTACGTGCCATGCTAAACTGTCTCTTTTGGCCGGAGTTAAATTTGTGGTTAATTGCTTAGAAGCATCTTAGAATATAATGCAAGAATTGCATCCCTGTTCTTGAGAGATGGCTTGGTCTAAGGTTTTCACTAATTATTAATTTCTAGTGTCAAAAGCTTCCTGACATGGTAGTGAAATTAAATGGATTGGGGCTTAAAACCCGCAGTTCTGGTTGAGGGTGACATCGTAAACGTCTACGAGTGTAGCTTACGGTGGGAACTCTTGGGCAATTAGTGGAAAATATTTGTATTTGATTTATTAAAAGGTTTTCAATGCATTTGTTTTCGAAGTTCTACATGTATGTTCTTATTTAAGATTTTTATTGTTTCGGATATGTCTATGTCTAGTGTCATCAATATTCTCGCACAAAATCTCTAACTGATCCAAACTTCCTGGAATAGAAACGCAACCTTGAATACATCCTGATTGCGGAAGAACACATGTTTGTTCTACAAGTACTTTGTCCTATAAATGCCCACTACTGAATCCTCACAAGAGGAAGTAGACTATTACAATGAGTGAGAGAGCACTTAGTTTCCATGACTCACCTCATGGATGAGCTAACTGTGCACAGTGGATGTATCAGTCGATATCATGCTGAACTCTCTACCCAAATCCTTTGAGAGTCTCAGACTGATTGTTGTCATGAACAAGAAGGAGTATATTCTTAACGAGTTGCTCAATGACTTGATGGCAGCGGAATCAGTTATAAATCCTTAGAAGGTTGCCTTAGCTACTTCTGGTAATCACTCTGTTGTATCAAAAGGTATGAAGCCGAAAAGAGCGATTAAGAAGAAGGCTGGAAAGGTAACTGCGAAGGACGTGGGAGCTGTTAATAAGCTTATGGGGGAACTTTGAGGGACAAGTGTTTTCAGGTGTGGTAAGAAAAGACATTGGAGGAAAGATTGTCAGGCCCACAAGGCTAGACAGGGTATTGCATTTGCATGTATAACTGAAGCATGATTAGAGTGCGGCGTTGCTCTTCCAAGAGCTGTAAGCGCTGACTTGTTGATCATGTTGTTATACTTTGCAGGGGACCATGGCGACAAGGCTGGTGAGTGATGGTAAGAAGATACCAAACCGGATGAAGGCAACATTTTATGACGGAGCTTCATGGAGTTTTCTTTTCTTTATGATTTGATAAGCTTAGTACATTTAAGAGTTTTGTTTTGTGGGCCGAGGTTTATTGGCAGGACAAAATTTATCAACCTTTCATGGATATTTGTTATTTATGATTTCAATTATTGGTGATAACAATGTTATCCATTATAGGATGTTGATTTACACTCTTTATGTTACTTCGATCAAATATGTCCTTTATATTGCATGCAATTCATCCGTAATTGATAATCCTAGAAAGAGAAAACTTACTTCTTCTGATGAGGATCTTACATATCTCTGGCACTGGAGACTGGGACACATCAGCTTGAAGCGGATTCAGAGACTTGCAGATGACGGTACATTGGACTTAGTCCGGGTTGTACCTTATCAAGTGTGCGAATCTTGCATCGAGGGCAAGATGTCAACTAGGCCTTTCAAGGCTAGTCAGTCTCGAGCAGAGGAAGTGTTGGAATTGATCCATTCTGACTTATGTGGACCGATGTCCACGCAGGCTCGTGGAGAGTACGAGTACTTCGTCACTTTCATTGACGATTACTTAAGGTACGAATACGTTTACCTGCTTCGCTACAAGTCTGAATGCTTTGAGAAATTCAAAGAGTTCAAGGCTGATGTAGAAAAGAAGGTTGGGAAAACTATCAAGTCGCTGTGATCTGACCGCAGTGGCGAATACCTCGGTAACGAGTTTCTGTAGTATTTGTCAGAAAACGGGATTATATTCTAGTGGACTGCACCGGATACTCCCCAGTAAAACGGTGTAGCTGAAAGAAGAAATATGACTCTTCTAGAGATGGTAAGATCAATGATGAGTTATGCAAACTTACCAATTTCATTTTGGGGCTACGCATTGGAGACAACAGCTTACGTGCTAAATGTGGTGCCTTCTAAATCAGTTCCTAAGACGCCTTCTGAGCTCTTCCTTGGTCGCAAACCGAGTTTGTGCAAGTTTAGAGTATGGGGCTGTCCGGCACACGTACTGTCGAAGGAACCTGATAAGTTAGAAAGCATGTCAAAAGTAATGTTGTTCATAGGGTATCCCAGTTAAACGAAAGGTGGTTACTTTTACTGTCCTGAGAGTCAAAGAGTCGTTGTTAGCACCAACACTAGATTCTTGGAGGACGAGTATGTGAGTAATCACAAGTCAAGGAGTGATATCGTTCTTCAAGAAATTGAGAACAAGAATGCAATTCCAAGGGAAGGGGAACGTGTAGATGTGGGTGCACCTGTGAGAGGTTCAGCACCATAGACACGTTCTTCAGTGCAAGGTGCAGGACCACAAGTTACTGCACCTACTACTAACACGGCACCGATGCCTCGTCGTAGTGGGAGAGTTATTTTCCAGCCAAAAAGGTACATGTTCATGGGTGAGTCTTCGAACTTGAGCCCGGAAGACGGACAAGAGGACTCTGACCCACTAACTTATGAAGAGGCAGTGCAAGACAAGGATGTTGCCAAATGACGTGTCGCCATGGATTCTGAAATTGAATCCATAACTGCTATGGATGTATACCAGAAAACTGATTTGCCGGATGGCTTTAGGGCCATAGGGTGCAAATGGGTATACAAGAGAAAGAAAGGGGCAGATGGAAAGATCACGACTTTTAAAGCCAGGCTGGTGGCAAAGGGTTACAGTCAGAAAGAGGGCATTGACTATGACGAAACCTTTTCACCCGTAGCCATGCTCAAATCCATCGGGATACTCCTTTCCATAGCTACGCATATGGACCTCGAGATCTGGCAGATGGATGTCAAAACCGCTTTTCTAAACGGTTACCTTGAAGAAGGTAGGGACATCTATATGCAGCAACCCGAGGATTACATAAGCAAGGGCGAAGAACATCTTATCTGGAAGCTTAGGAAGTCCTTGTATGGACTTAAGCAAGCTTCAAGGTCATGGAACTTACGTTTCAACGATGTGATTAAATCCTATGGATTTGCACAGTTGGAAAACAAAAGTTGTGTTTACCGACTGTGTCAGTGGGAGCGTGGTTTTTCTTGCACTTTACGTTGATGACATCCTCCTATTTGGAAACAACAAGGGAGTGATGTCTGAAATTAAGGTTTGGTTATCCGAACAGTTCCAAATGAAGGATTTGGGAGAAGCTGGCTACATTCTTGGGATTAAGGTCTTACGAGATCGTAAGAGAAGAATGTTGAGCTTATCCCAAGCATCCTATGTGGATACTGTGATAGCCTGGTTCAGCATGCAACTCGCCAAGAAAGGCTTGCTACCTTTCAGACATGGCGTTCATCTTTCTAGTGGGCAGTGTTCTCAGACACAGCGGGAGAAAGATGAGATGAGTCTTGTACCATATGCTTCGGCGGTGGGGTAGCCTCATGTATGCGATGCTGTGTACCAGGCTAGATATCTGTTATGCCGTTGGCATGGTAACAAGATAGCAGTCTAACCCTGGACAGGCGCACTGAACTGCTGTAAAGCACATCCTCAAGTATTTGAAGAGAACTAGGAATTACTGCCTAGTTTATCAAAGTGAGGATTTGTGCCATGTGGGTTATACGGACTCGGATTTCCAAGGGGACCAGGATGAGAAGAAATCGACCTCAGGATATGTGTTTACCCTGGGAGGTGGAGCTGTATCTTGGAGGAGCTCAAAGCAGAAATGCATTGCTGACTCCACCATGGAGGCGAAATATGTTTCCGCCTCCGACGCCTCGAAAGAGGGGGGTATGGCTCAGGAACTACCTTTTAGAATTGGGCGTGATCCCGAGTTTGCCGAGGAGCATCACAATTTATTGTGATAACTCTGGTGCAGTGGCAAACTCAAAGGAACCGCGGTCTCACAGGGCAAGCAAACACATAGAGAGAAAGTAGCATATCATACGAGAAATCGTATCGAGAGGTGATGTGCTGATCAAGAAGATTGACAATAAGGACAACCTTGCTGATCCATTTACAAAGAGCTTGCCGCAGAAAGTTTACGAAAGAATATTCGTGAGCTGGGTCTGAGGTGGATGCCGACCACTGACAGTGGTTAAAGAGATAGCAGGCTAGATAGACAGACCGTATACTCTGTAATAGCTTAGTTATGCTTTGAGTATAAGTTGGGAGATTGATGGGTTTTGTATACTGAAAGCATTTATTATAATGAGTATACAACGTTTATTTCTCCTATCTGTTAACAATCTTACATGTATGAACAATGGTATCCTCTTGTCTCTCCGATAGGGACGATCATACGGCGTGTTGTAGATCGCAGAAGACAGTATGATCACTTGACCTAGTGAGACATAAACCTGATCACAACTGAGACAACGTATGAGGATACGTCTGTCCGGATGGATGCGGCATTGTCGGAATAAGTAGTCTATCTTGGTTACTTGACATGCTGGTACGCATGGGTGGCGTATTTATGGACCACAGTTAGATATATTCGTCTGTCTGACATCAGGGAATACAAGATCTCATTATATTGATTGAGTCCAAACCCTAACGAAGGTTCAGGGGTTTGCATGGGTTGACTGTTGCTTTGACTTGCCATGGTGGAGAGCCTAAGTAACGTGCTCGTATATCCGCATCTTGGGTAACAAAAATTCGTGTAGTACCGCCTGAGACTGGGTTTAGGTAACCATATCCGAGTAATAGGATGGGGATATTCCCTGAAGAGCTCAATAACATTCATCGTGCCAAAGTCCTGCAGGCTGATTAAGTTCAGGCACGAGTGATAAGGATTGAGTGGTACTACTCAGGAATAATAAGATATTGATTAATTGTAGTTAGAGCTTGTCAGAAGCTCTAATTAGTTAATGGATGTTCGGTAACCTTAAATATGAGGATTCTCAATTAATGCAACCCGTTCTCACAACGTGGTAATAAAGGGGTAGGTCAGTACTAATTCTGTGGTGAAAAAGAATTAATATTAATTAATTCATTGTGTCATGGGTTGTGGACATGTGAATTAATTAATTTATATGTCCACTTTATTATTTGCATTAGGTCTCAGGTCTGGCCCAAGGAAAGTGTGCTGAATTGAGCCCAGGAGCCCACTAGGGTTTACAACCCTAGGTCTATAAATAGATAGCTCTCTCTCATAAGTTGTAACACAGTTGAAAAACAGAAAACCTAGAGAGAGAGAGTGGGGGCGCCGATTTTGAAAAAAAAAGAGGAGGATAATTTTTGAATTCTGGTCCTGCTCAAGTACAGATCTGTGGAATCCTCACTAGTAGCAGATCTGAACGCACCGGAAAATAGATCTGAAGATCTAATCTGGAGAACAACTCCTAATCCCTTCTCTTTGTCTTTTTCAATTATTATTGAATCTAGAAATTAGATTTCTAATTTCTTGTTCCGCAGATTTAATAATATCGCGTGGTTGATTCTAGATCTGGGAATACAAACGCAAAAGATCGTTTCTGAGACTACGGAATCAAGGTAAATAATTCTTTGTCCACGCATTAAATTCAATAGGAGCATGCTTAGGGTTTTTGAATGGATTATGAACAATAACCATTAACGGTCCGGTTCATTTGATTTTGGTGATTCGATTAACGGTAAAACCCTACAATCCCAAAGTATTACAAGTAATTTAACTGGTGTGTTACACGGAAATATTAAAGTATAGCAGATATTATTTATGATTGTAGTAGGTCATTATAACTGTGTACATAGAAGTAACAAAAATGAAAATTATATTATAAACTTTGAAAAACTTCTTTATACACTACATTTTGAATATATGTCTCTTCAGTTTCCTTGGACTTACAAATTAAAAATTTTAAGTCCCTTATGGCTTGTGACTTATGAAACTGCAACATGCTACACATAAATATTAAAGTATAGTAGATATTATTTATGATTGTAGTAGGTCATTATAATTGTGTAATAAACTTTGAAAAAATTCTTTATACACTACATTTTAAATATATGTCTCTTCAGTTTCCTTGGACTTACAAATTAAAAATTTCAAGTCCCTTAGAGCTTGTGACTTGTGAAACTGCAACATATAAACTGACCATGACTTAAAATGAGATTTTTAAAAAATAGTTCAACTCGTTTCAATGATTGATCTTGACTTTTGTTGATGGTCATTACATATGAAACTATCAAATGAAAATTGTCTTTGTTGACACTTGAACGACAATTTTGGATCTGATGGTGTAAGTGACAGTCTTGAAATTTAGATCTTATTCTTGACATTATGACCTGCGAGTACTTTTGCTCCCAATATATGACTACCAAGTTTAGTAATGACGTCATTGCACAAACCATTAACATGATCTATATTTCTCAACAACATAATAGAAATTCCAACTTTTAAATGAAGATCAAGATTTGGCACTCCCAATCATTAGTTTAGTCAAAAGAGGCAAACATTAAAATTGAATCGCAATAATATACACGGATATTATTTTGTGAATCTCTTAAAAACTATTGAGTGGGTAGGGTTAAGAGTGAATCAAATTGTTCGTGAGTTGTTCAGATTTTGATCTGATAAAGTTCATTCGAGCTCATTTATCAAACAATTAAACTTGAGCATTATAGTATTCGGCTTGTGAGCTCATGAGCAGGCTCATCAGTTAAAATTAGTAAACAAATATAAAATAATTATATTTGTCTAAAAAATAATATTTTCATGATTTAAGAGTAATAACAATGATAAATCTTTCTAGCAATGGGAAAAATTTAAATTTGAGTATGAATATGATATTAATTTTGGAATTAATAACTTTTTTCTTTCAAAATAATAATGAATAATTGAAACATATTCTAAATTTAAAAAGTTTTCTTAGGCTCGATAAAAAAGTTTGAAGCCCAACTCAATACTAATCAAGTTAAATTTGAACACGACACTACTAACCTCGATTCGGTTCAATTACGTATCTATGTTTATATTTTGGTCAACATAGAATTCCAGCTTTCAATGAATTATCCAAAGCTTATAATATTATAATAAAATTAACAAAGAAGTCTCGTTCCATCTATCCAGGTGCGTTCCTCAAAATGGACGAAGAAATAATTACTCTCATATCAATAAAGATTTCAATTATATATGATCTAAATTGATTTTATATGTATGTAAACATATTCAAGGAAATAATATTTTTTAACAAGCTTTTAATATTACTTTGATTTAAAAGCATTCAGTAACCTTTCTTTTTCATATTATTAGTTTTAATATTTTTATTTTCAAATATTTAAAAGTATATTTGTGAATTATTAGATGAATACCAAATATGACCATATAATTAAAAGACTATGAATATAATTGAAATTGTTGAGGGTGATTTTTGTGGATTGAGATCCCAAAAACTGTTATGATAAAAGTTCGGAAAATGCATAAAATAATTAAAAGTAACTAGTCTATGAATATGTACTAAAGGTGACACAAACCATGAGATATGAAATAATTTGAACCCTGTCAGAAAAATCAATTCAATGAGCTCGCTTTTTTAAGGAAAAATACTGTGGTAGAATTTTATTAGCTTAAATTGCCAGTAAATCTTGCCACATATCTAGGTCCCGAAAAAGAGATTTATAACTGGTATTTATAAGCTATACTCGAACTCTAACGCCTCCCATATTTCCGCCAGATAGCAATAAATGCATCCCTGGTCTCCCGCATGCGTTTTTAGACGTTTCCCGGAGAGCTCGCGGCCATAACTCTTCATCATTTAATGCTCTTCTCGACCGTTAAGCCATTCGACCAATATTCACGTTGTGCTGACTTCTATCATTAAATTATTCTTTGACCAGATCGAACTCCTCGTGAGTGAACTACTTCTTCTTCGAACTACCTTTCCCAATCTTTCGGTGCTCGAATTCCTCATCTTGGACCAATCCAATTCGCTTTCCTGCAAAATAAAATGGGCCAGACTTACCGGCCTCTTTTATATATTTCTATTTGGACTGAAATACTGGATCATTTTAACGACCCCAATAGAAACCAAATTAAGGTCTAGTTCATTTTTGAATTATTAAAATTTCCCAAAAGTTCACACGTACATGCACATCGTGCGTAGCAGCATAGATCTATCATCTATATATATAAAGTTGACATTAACCTTTGGACCACTTTTTAGTGGATTTAGTCATATTATCTCGCCTAAATTTATTGAGGAATTGAGGAGTAATATAGTTAAGGAAACTTGTGTATATTGATAAGCTCGTATTTATACTCACTAATTTATATTTTTTTCTATTAATTTAGTTACATTATTCTTAGTTTTAATTATTTTCGTGCATAAGTATATTATAGAGGATGTTATACTTGCCATAGTGAATTTTTGGGCTAAAAAGTGATGAAGTGGTGAAAAAAGCCGAGATCATAAAGCCTCTGTATCGGTCGACACACGGGATGACAACCGACACACATTTGAGCACATTTTATTTGAAATACATTTTATATAATCTAAATTATATATTTCAACATAATTAATAATATATTATTTATGTTTTGATTAAAATATGTTATGCATAAATAAATATTATAATCAGAATACACAATTCATTTGAAATCAGTGTTTAATATATCCATGGCGCCACACAAATTTTTGTCATATTTTAATTAGTTACCCAAATTAATAATATGGCTTGTGCATATTGATTTCTTATTCGAATTTAGGGCTAAGCCGCTAGAATTAAAGATTTGATATTTTATTTATAATATAACAATATGATTTATATGCTTTTTAATAGCTATTTTTAAATAAGTTAATTTTTTTCATCAATAATTATATTTTAATATATTATAATATAAATTAATTTTTATAGTATGTGTTCAACTACCTATATATTAACATTATTTAATCAAATCGTAAACCTCTCTCTCCTTTATTTGTAATTTTGCTAACAATATTTATTTTTGTGTTTTATTTAAAATAAAGATAATTAGTACACAAATATTGCAAAATCAAGTAATCATCCCATTTTGCGACTAGAATTGCTAAGATGGGCGCTTGTTCTTGAACAGCCTCAATTCGCGTATGACAATTTTGATTGCCCTTTGTCTCTCTCTCCCCTCAATGGCGACAAGGCGGTGGCTTTTCCTAGGCAAGAAATTCAACATATCAACGCTCAGTTTTTGCATTCACGGCCACGCTAACTACACTTCTAGTTCGCTGCAAACGCTGTCTTCCGATTCATTTTTGCTCGAAAAAGTTTTATGGGTTGTAAAGAGAGGTCAGTCTTGCAATACTCATTTGCTTTACCAACTAAACCCATCAATATATGAGCAAGTTCTTTACGAATTACGTCATGATTTGCATATGGGCCAGCAATTTATTGATTCTGTTGCAATTAACTTCCCGAACTTTAAGCACTCATCCTTGTCATGGAGCGCTGCTATACTTGTGTTGGTGAGGAGTAGAAGGGTATCTGATGCTCAGGCTTTGATTCTGAGGATGATTAGGAGGAGTGGGGCTTGTAGAGCTGAGATTGTGGATTCAATGATATCGACTTATTGGAGATTTGGGTCAGGCTCTAATGTTTTCGATTTGCTTATTAGGACTTATGTGCAAGCTAGGAAGTTTAGGGAGGCGGTTGATGTGTTTAATATGTTGCATCTCAAGAATATTTCTGTTTCTATCAATGCGTGTAATAGTGTTCTTGGTGGGCTCGGTAGGATTGGGTGGGTTGATTTGGCGAGGGAGGTTTATGATAGAACTGTGATAGATAGAATGGATTTGAATTCATACACACTCAACATTATGGTGAATGTGTTCTGTAAGGATTGCAAGATTGAGAAAGCTAATGAACTTGTATTGGAAATGGAAAAAAGAGGGATCTTTCCTGACATTGTTACTTATAATACCCTGATACATGCTTATTGTCGTGAAGGGAATGTTGAGAAAGGTCTTGAGGTGATGAGGCTGATGCGGGGTAAGGGTATGGAACCAAGTCTTTTGACTTATAATTCAGTTATCAACGGTTTGTGTAAAAATGGGCAGTATGAGAGAGCAAAGAATGTTTTAAATGAGATAATGCAGAATGGGCTGCATCCTGATGCTGCCACTTATAATTCATTGCTAGTGGAGTGTTCTAGGAAAAATAATCCGGTGGAAGCTGAGAGTGTTTTTCGCGAGATGTTGCATCATGGTATTGTCCCTGATTTGGTTAGTTACAGCTCAATGATTGGGTTTTTCTCAAGAACTGGGAATCTTGATAGGATGATAGCATACTATAAGGATATGCAGACCAAAGGCCTGTTACCTGACAAAATTGTTTATACAATCCTGATTCGTGGATTCTGCAGACATGGTGCCATATCTGACGCTATGAAGGTGCGTGATGAAATGATTAAACTGGGTTGTCAATTGGATGTGGTGACTTTCAATACCATTTTAAGTGGATTATGCAAAGAAAAGATGCTTTCTGAAGCAGATGCACTTTTCAGTGAGATGGTAGAGAGGGGTGTGTTTCCAGATTTTTGCACTTACACAACTCTTATAGATGGATATTGCAAGTCTGGAAATGTGGATAAAGCAGTGAACTTGTTTGATTCCATGCTTCAAAGAAATCTGAAACCTGATGTAATCACGTTCAATACTTTGATTGATGGGTTTTGCAAGGCGGGTGAAATGGAGAGAGCCATGAAGTTAAGAAATGACATGATTAGTAAAAATATACATCCCAATTATATTACGTATGGTACTCTAATTAATGGGTTCTGTGAATGTGGTCATGTGTCTGAAGCATTTAGATTGTGGAATGAAATGATTGATAGAGGTATTGAACCCAACACAGTTATTTGCAATTCTCTTATGAAGGGATATTGCAGACATGGAAATCCAGGAAAGGCATTTCAGTTCTTGAAGATGATGAAGTCGAAAGGACTTGTCCCTGACTCTTTCACTTATAACACTCTCATTCATGGATTTATGAAAGAGGAGAATGTCGATATAACTTTTGAGTTGGTGAAGCAAATGGAGAAAGAAAGTCTTGTACCTGATTTGATTACCTATAATGTTATTCTGGATCAGTTTTGTAGACTTGGTAGAATGCAAGAGGCTAACTCAGTATATGGAAAGATGATTGAGAAAGGCATTAAACCTGACCGTTCTACCTATACATCATTAATAAACGGTTATGTTTCGCATGAAAATTTAAAGGAAGCCTTTCGCATCCATGATGAGATGCTGAAGAGGGGTTTCATGCCTGATGATAAGTTTTGATTTGTATGTGTGAATGTTAACATTTCAATGGCTGTTGATGGAAGGTCGCCAACTTTGTGCAACAATCATGCAGAACGTCATTATGCTGCATATTGATCTAGTAGTGAAGGTGGGGCCCAATATTATTTGTCTAGAATTCATCTATACATTATAGTTGAAAAATCAGCCTATATCTGGGCAGTCCTTGCCACTTATATTTGTTTTTTGATAGTTTGTCCATTTTCTTACCCATAAAATATAATTCAATTTGATTAGCCCAATTGGGCGGTAATTGAACTTGTCCGACATCCTGGACTTGTTACTAGTTCTAAAAAATGTTTGATCACCAGTCCGGTTATTTGTAAGAACTCTTTTTACCTTCCTTTTGGCCAATCAATCCTTCTCTTTCTTAGGCTCCAGTAATTGTTGACAATACGAGTGTACTGGATACACTTGGATAAACCTGAAGACGGAGTCTGAAGTATGATGCTTGAGGTTTTCCTACTTGTTGACTACTCGAATTTGCTCCAAGAATGCTCGAGGCTCACAGTAGATTGTTGAGGCAGGAACTGCAGATTCTGTCATTTTAGTCCATAAATCTTAGGTCTCTTTCTTGTTTTTGAGTACAAAAGCTTCTCTTGAATAATTTGGTTGCATTTTATATTCTCTAGGTAAATGGGAAATGTAGCTGGTGAGAAACCCTCTCCACTCATGTAATGTAACTCCCCCATTTTTTTTTTTTGAAATAAAATGCATTAATTTAAATCCCACGCCATCCAGATGTTACCATTAAAGCCCGAACCCATGATGTACTGGACACAGGCAAGGCACTCAACGCATGACCTATTGTTATGTAACTCCAGTTTTTGTTGATGATTGATGTGCATTTTGTCATTGTACATGCTAGACAAGTTTGTACCTGAAAGCCTGAAATGAACTATTAGTTTGTCCTCTTGATGCAGGAAATTTGCGATACCAATCATAGCTCGAGTGGATGATGGTGTTTGCAGGGTCATTTCAGCCAACAGAAGCCTGAACAGTGTAGGTACAACCATTGATCCTTACAAGGATGTGTTTGATGTTCATAAATCTGCCGATGATCTAAATATTGAAAACTTGTTGGGGAAATCACTTATAATTCAAAACCATTGGTTTGATGAACACATAGGGTCATCAACATGTCAATAAGAGACAAAGAAATGTGTCATATGCATCTCCATATGTGTAATTTTTTCTCTTAGCTGGTTATATGAATCAATATATTCAAGTTGGAAACACACTTGCTATACTTGAAATATGTGTGCAACATGTTCTTGTAGATATTCAACTCTTCCATTACGTGTTTAACGTGTTCTTGTAGATGAATCAACTCTTCAATTATGTGTATATCATGTTGTTGTAGGTGAATCAACTGGATGGAAGTTTGTATGGGATATATGAGCAGGAAGAGGCAAAAGTGACAAGTGCCTATCTGGGATATGCAGGTATGCTTGGTAGATCTCACCTCACCACCCATTATTTATATGGTTCTTCGCTAATCTGATTTACCTTTAGTGAGATGTTCTTTGTCTGGTTTGAGAGCTGAGGATTTGGAGCTTCATCTTTGGCCTGTTTTAGAAGCAGTAGTGAATACAACTCTTTTATTTATTTATTTTTGTTATAAATTTCTGGCGTTTCTACATATGGTATTACTGCCAAATCATGGAGTTTCCACTAAATCTTCTTAATAGTTTTATACAGAAACACTCCAATGCCTACAGTGGATATGTATTAATGTAACCACACAATATATTGTTGCTGGTGGAGTTAATTTTAATTATTGCCAAAACTTCTAATTAATTGCTATATTAACATGTGTCCACGATAGGATCGGAGCATTTTTGTAGTTTTATTTACATTTGATGAACAACTTCATGTCTAAGTTAGGATTCTGCCAAATTTTGCATAGATCCCAGTTTTCAGGAGATTATAATTTATTTCAGTCCAATTCTTTACAGTTTTGTCAAACTTATAAAGATTTTTAAATGATAAGTTTTGGAATTGATTCTCTTTATTTTGTATTAAAAAAATTATACTTACTGTTGGTCCTGAAATCAGAGTAGTTTTGTATGCAGCGGAAGTTTTAAAATGATCTTGCACTACTCAAATAACTGTGTTGGGTTCAATACCTCTGTTGGGAAATTATTCCTAAATCTCCCTTAGGATTCTATTATAAAAAGTTTTGTTGGATTAAACCTTAGTAGATGGTCGATCAATTGCTGAACTCTAGCGTAGTCTAGCAAATCTTGTAATGTCCTGTATAGGCCAAGTATTGAGTTGTAATAGAATAGATTGCTAGAAGCTCTCCCAGCAGGCATCGAAGAATGCTAAAAAAGCTAGAAGTCAAGTGGTAGCAGAATGCTAAGGAATCAGCATTCGCTAGCACATAGCAGATTGCTAAAGGCATTAGCAATCCGGAGTCGAAGGAATCAGGAATAAGAAGAGCAACTGCTGAGAAGTCAACAGTCCGATATCTATCTAGCAGATTGCTAAGGAAAGCTAGCAGATCGTTCCCAAGGAGCTTAGCAAAGCAAGACAGCTAACAAGTCTAGAAGTGAGAGATGACTACTGCTCATTCAATACACGAACACATTCTCAAGAGATTCCTAAGACAAAAGCAAAAAAAAGCTAAAGAGCAGTCAGTTGAAAGCCAACATTCGAAAGATATTAAAAGCTTTCAACTACCAGAGTGTCCCTATTGATTATCTGACACTCCATTGAAGAGATTCCTTGACTTTGATCAAGATTCTTCAATCATTGGGATACCTTCCTTTATTGGAAGCATCCAACAGTCAATTCTCTGAAAAAGGTTTTGACTCGAACGGGCGTCTAGCCACAATCGAAGGAAAGTTCGAAAGGAACTATAAATCTTTCATAGTAGCAAAGGCAAGTTTTACGAAGGTGTGCCCTTGACTCTGCCGGAACTACGCCTGAGGAGTTCGGAGTAACAGAGGATAGTCGTGAAGTAGCTGGGTCGAAAGTTCACTGCTTACTTTACTTGAAAGGCAAATCCTTGTATTCCGTATACTTACTTAGTGAATTCTTGGCGTTTCGGCTGAGAAGTGGACGTAGATCTTTTGATCGAACCACTGTAAATACTGTGTCGTTATTGTGTTTACTGTTTTATTGCTTAACATTTGACTGTGATTTGAAACCTAGCAACAGAGTTGCTAGCGTATATCTGCAAGAAAAACCTAAGTAATGTTGAGCTAAACAATCTTTGATAAGAACTTAAAGTGCAAGTGAACGTTTAAATCTTCCGCTGCAATTCGTGTGAGTATTGTGTTATCTCCACGACGACTCTGATCTCAGGGACCAGCAACCTCTATCAATCATTTCATTCCACAATCTAAATGCTTCAGACACATGACCACATTCACAGAACCCATTAATTAGAGTACCATACGTAATATAATTGGGATGTATATTTTTACTTATCATGTCATCTCTTAACTTCATGGCTCTCTCCATTTCACCCGCCTTGCAAAACCCATCAATCAAAGTATTGAACGTGATTACATCAGGTTTCAGATTTCTTTGAAGCATGGAATCAAACAAGTTCACTGCTTTATCCACATTTCCAGAAACCTTAGTTCACTGCTTCGACTTAAGTTCCTTGAGGGATAGTTCAAGGTTCCTGAAGATTTAGAATGAAGAATAATTGAGCGTCTTGCATATTTGGCTCTGGCAGGTATGCTTTCTTCTGTTTCGTTGAGTTTATGTGGTCAGGAAATAGAAAACTTGTGTCTTCTTGGGGTTTTGTTCTGCTAAATGGAAAGAAGGGCCTTTGTCTTATTCAGTTTTAGGGCAAAAAACAACATGGTAAAAGAGGATAGGTTGGTGGAGTTATGAACTGTATTAGGATGATGTTACTGGATTTTTATGGATAAATATGGGAAAATCAGTCCTTGATATCTATTGAACTTCATTACACACACCATATTTACTTGGCGTCAATGCAATGACTATGACATTAAGGTGTATTTTATCAATGTGAACTCTTCCTCTTAGATTGTGTAAATAACTTTGTCAGAGTGTAGTTTATATCATTTTTTTTTCCTACCAGTACATGCTTCTCGGCACAAATGGAGGTTCCATTGGCATTTGAAGAATGCATTTTTTTAGTAGAGTTCAAAACAAGTACTTCCTCCGTCCCATTGAAGTAGTCCCACTTTCCTTTTTTGTTTGTCCCATAGAATAGTCCCATTTTCCTAAAATGACAACCTTTTTCACACTCACCAATAAAATATTAATTCCACTACACTCACAACCCTTAATTCCCGTGCCGAAAAGAAAAGGGACTACTTCACCGGGACGGAGGGAGTATATTTTATCGTCTCTGTTTTTAGCACATCTGGACCTTATGCTTTATTGTTACAGGTTTGACCCTACCCCACTTGTTGTCAAGGTAGACCCAAATTTAAATGTCTTTTTGACAGCTTGTCTAACTGTCTATGCGGGATGCTATCGCTCTGTTAAGCCAACTCCACCAACAGTAAGTTAAAAATTGAAATTCATTTGTAGCTGGTAAAAACTTTTTCCCTTGGGGATTTTTTTCAACATATTCTGTCATGCAATTATATATTTCAGGAGACGATGTCCAATGAACATGCCATGCGGTTTCCGTTGGTTGGGAGTGCAATGCTGTTGTAACTGTTTTTACTTTTCAAGTTTCTGTCGAAAGACTTGGTTAATGCTGTATTAACTTGCTATTTTTGTGTACTTGGGATTGCTGCACTAGCGCGAGTTTTTCCGCATAGGCTATTATTCCTTCTTATTGAGTGAGTCATCTTTTATGGGTTTCTTTGGATTTATTATAGTATTTTCTTAAATTTCCTTGCTTTTTGAACTTTGTAGGGCAACATTGCTACCTGCAATGAAACGATTCCTGCCTGTTCCATGGAATGATAATGTCATTACCTTGCGTTTCCCATATATCCGGTGTACGTACTCGCCAAGACCTCTGTATATCTGATTTTGTCTATCATGTTTAGAAATGATATGTTACATGTATATGCTTCCCACTTTTTTTTATTTACTAAATCTATCTTGCTTTTATTTTCTCTTGGGATGGGCAGTGTCTTTGTTCATTTCATTTGATAATTGTGGATCTTCCACCCCAAGATAATAACTTGAATTGGGTTAGAGTTTATGAGAATCTAGCAATGCAATCACGAGATATTGTTAAACACATTTTGTTGTCTCCTTACTAGTTTAATTCAGAGGATAGTTCTTTTGAAGAGTGAGGATAATGTATTTATCTGGAAAATGAAGGGCTTGACTAATTCAATTGCTATCTTTGCCTTTGTATTATTTCCAACTGTTTTCTGAGTTTGGAAAACTTTGGCATGGTTTTGGACAGTTTGGACTCTGCATTTTATGCCATTTAAGATGTGATTCATTTGTCCATTGAAGAATTATGCTCAATCCGCTCCACATTGCGTTGCTTGTAATATGCAGATTGATATTCTTATTTATATTCTGTTGTGCAGCTTTGGAGATTGAGTTTACAAAATCACAATTAGTTGATGCAATTCCTGGAACCTTCTTTTGTGTTTTGTATGCTAAAAAGAAGCATTGGCTAGCTAACAATATCTTGGGGCTTGCCTTCTCCATTCAGGTTATAACTCTATAAATTATTATCCATGCACCAACTCCTTCATGAATGCGTTCATGCATTGTAGTTGGTGCACCTTAAATCCAGAGCTCTTGAAATAATTACATTTGCATCTTTAGGTTATGGGAAGAGAAGCACTTTTTGACCATTTTCATTGTTTTTTTCTTCTACGAAACAATTCCAGGGATAATTGAGATGCTTTCACTAGGCTCATTCAAAACTGGTGCCATTCTATTGGTAAGAAATGGAGACCTTGATGATATGAGTTTCACTTAACTACCTAGTTTTACAACTAAGAGAGTGGGGTTTTGGATGTTCTTGTTTGATAACTATTTTTTTGCCCAGTTCATTGCTTACATACATAGTGCATGTGTTCTGCAACAGGCTGGGCATTTTGTGTACGATATATTCTAAATCTTTTAATGCTCCAATAAAGGTGAGTGCTTCAGCCCTATAACCTTTCTTTCCTAAATCCTGGCAAGTCGTTGATGAATTTATTTTGTTCCATGTTGTAATTTTGAAATAGTCTAATATTATCATGCCATTCTTATTGCAACTTTTGTTCCCTACAGCAGATTCTGTGCGTCCATTTTCAATGTTAGGACATGGTGATATTGTTATTCCTGGTATGATCTTTAAATTGTTAATTGCAGGTTTTATAATTTGGTGTAGATACCCAGTTCTCTTTGGTGTGTATATTTGTTACATGTTTCTCCTAGATAGGCTGCTGATAAGATTCATCATGGATGAATGGATTACACACATTAATAACAGAATCAATTGTTCAATTCTGCTCGTACTTTCCAGGGATTTTCGTAGCATTAGCTCTAAGATTTGATGTATCCAGATGGCCAATATTTTAAGAGTGCATTTCTAGGATACACAGCTGGTCTGGTTGTCACTATCATTGTAATGAACTGGTTTCAAGCTGATATTACAAAAAACAATCCTCATTTTGATATAATTATGTCTTCATTCCTAATCATTTCTGATTATTTTTCCAACCTGCGCTGCAGTATATTGTGCCCGGTGTCATTGGGTTTTTGGCTGCATATGGAATGGTTAAGTCAAACCTGTAAGTCAATTTTTATTTTTCTTTTAACTTAGTAAATCCATGATATGATTTGAGTTTTTATGTCTCTGTCTGAATTCTGAAGTTTCCGTTTATGAATTTGATTCTTACTTCACAGAAGCTCAACCTGACATAGTATATTTCATTTGTTAGAAACTGGGTTTCAGCGATCAAATTTCGGGACTGATGTTTCGTTCACATGGTATTTTTTGATGTAGTTGTTGGCATTTGATGAATCGAAATCAAGCAAGTCTGAAGAGAGTGATGCAGATTCTAACAGGAAAGAAGAGTGAGTTTGGGTGGTAGATGTGAGCTTTTTTTGTAGTTGGCTAACTTGAAAAAAACCGGAGATTGTTGTATCTGATTTTGAACGTGAATCTACAGTCAATTTCTAATTAGACCATTTTAGATATGATCTATCGTTACACTTTCTTTCGAGATATCTATATATATATATATATATATAGAGCGGATCCAGTGAGAAAACTCTTAACGTGAGAAAATGAGAAAGATGCTTGATTGCATTCAGGTCGTTGCTTGATTGCAATGTTGCTTGATTGTGCTTTAGTTGTTGCTTGATTATTTTGTTGCTTCATTGTGTTTTAGTTGTTGCTTGATTCAATATCAACCATTGATTTTTTTTAGATCTGATGGATATGATTCATTCTTTTTTCTCACACGGGAATTTTTTTTACATGATCCCTCCTATATATATATATATATATCCAGTGAGAAAACTCTTAACGTGAGAAAATGAGAAAGATACTTGATTGCATTCACGGCGTTGCTTGATTGTATTCAAGTCGTTGCTTAATTGCAATGTTGCTTGATTGTGCTTTAGTTGTTGATTGATTATTTTGTTGCTTGATTTTATTTTATTTGTTGCTTGATTCAATATCAACCACTAATTTTTTTAGATCTGATGGACATGATTCATTCTTTTTTCTCACATGGGGATTTTTTTTTACATGATCCCTTCTCTATATATATATATATATATAAGGTTTTTTTAGATATGATCCATCGTTGCACTTCCTTTCTACATTAAAAAATAATTAATAAATGAATGTAATCAATTCAAAATTAAATGATAATTCAATTATTATTCAGAAATTAAAATATGAATTCTCAAAATTTAAAAGAAAAGAATTCAATCAAGATTTCGATTAAAAATTTTGTATTTTTATATTTTAAATTAAAATTATCTTTTAATTTCTAAATCAATAATTAAGTTATATTTTAGATATTACTAAGAGTTATGATATATTGATATTCCAATAATAAATTCTATTTGTTCGAAGTCTAAAGCCCACTTAAAAAAATAAAGATATTATTGTGGATAGATTTATTAAAAAGTTAGGAGTGAAAAGATAATTTAATTATTAATTTAGTCTTATTTTCTCTCTCTTATAAATATACATGTTTTGCCTCCAGTCCACACAGCACCATCGAATATTTAGTGAGAAGGAAAGCAATCAATCAGAAACCCAAAGGAAAGAAAAAGCATGACGAAAAGAAATACCGAAATCAAGCCCATCGAGAACAAGGCAAAACGACACACGGCCTTCACAAAACGGCGCAACAGTCTGATGAAGAAAACTATGGAATTCTGCAATGAGTCCAACTCCGAAGCAGCGATGATCGCCTTCTCCAAGGCCGGTAACTGCTTCGTCCACGGCCATCCCCATATTGATACCGTCTTGGACCGCTACGAGGCCGAATGTCCTTCTTCACGGGTAGGGGAAGCAGAGACCAGCGGCGTCAGGGAAGGTGTCCAGGAGGAGGAGGCGCCGCCGCCATTATCGGAGATGCAGAAGAGGATTGGTGGGGCGATCAGGGACGGGCGGTGGGATGAAGCTGTGCGGGGGTTGGGATATCAAGAGCTAGTCGAATTCGTTGCGGAGTTGCAGCACGTAATACGTATGGTGCGTGAGGCGAGAATTGCAGCGGAGGAAAGGGAGAGAGTTGCGGCGGAGGAGAGGGAAACATTGGCGGCGGAGGAATGAATATTGGAGAGTTGATATTCCGGTTAGAACAGTTTGGAAACGAATAATTCGGCCTGTTTCCCGTTGATAGATATGCTACCGTATTTTTTAACTAGATTGAATTCACACTAAATTATTATTATTATTATTATTTTTGGAAACGCATTTACTATTTACCTATTGTTACGTACATAATTTAATAAGTTTTATGTTGATCAAATGTTTACTATTTGATGATTCTTTATTTAATATTAGTAATTTCAATACTTGTTATTATATAAATAAAAACTAAGTATAACATAATATATTTAATTAATTTTTATGAACAGAAATTAAAGTTCACATAACTTATTATTGTAGATTAATTAATTATAAACTATTGTCCAATTAATGTTACACCTTTTGTCACATTATGCATTAGATTACACCTTCCTTATGTGACTTATTTTCAAGTATTCGAAATCTTTCCATATCTCCTTGCATTCTTTCATCTTTTAGTTTTGTCGTAAATTGTATATATGGTAGTAATTTTCAGTTATTTATTCCTGGGTTTATGTTTAATTGTTAATTTTTATTTTTAGAAGAATTTTGGGTTATTCATAATTTATTGAGTTTACTTTTTCAATGTGTGGCATATCTATATCGGGAGTGACTCACATACTAAAAATTAGTTTGTGCTAAATAGGAATAAATCTACACCCTTTATCTAAAAAATTCAATGGTTGAGATTAAAATTTTTTCCAGATTTTATGCTTTTTTGCTTTATAAATCATGCTTAATCGAATTAAGCACGATTTATAGAGCAATTAAGCACGAACGGAAATTATGCTTAATTTTTTAATCTTTATGCTTTAATCTCAACCATTGATGCTATCAATCAAAGGGCTGAGATTCATTCCTATTTAGCACAAACTTTAATTTTAGCAATTGAGTGAATCTCTCTCTATATATATAGTTGTATTCATTTATGAACTCATATTTAGGTATGAACAATGACCTTATTAATCACCATTAATTTCTTTAATCAAACGGTTAATATAATGACACGTATCATTTAATCTAATTTAATTTTTACGAAGAAGGGCATTGATGTCTTTGTGGTTACATGTAATCTATGGAATGGATCATATTAAATGATTTAATATTTCCATAATTGTAGGAAAATAATTAATACGATTATGTCGAATTCGATTTCACAGCACAATGTTTCAGAAAAATAAATAATTTTTTTACGCTAATGATACAAAAATTTCGAAGGAAGCCAAGAAAATATGCAGTGTGCAACGGTAAAATGAGTGGGAACCCTAATATACATTCATTATTTTATGCAATTAAACTTCATTGTTGTTTTTTTATTCTACTTTTTAAAGTGTATGGATTTGATTTTTAGATTGTTCTTCATATTTATTTTGCAGATAAATTTTATATTATTGATTTATGTTTGTGAATAGGATTATAGGATATCATGAGATAAAAGAAATCAAAATCCAATGGTATATATATGGACCTAATTCAGTTTTTTTGTTTCTCGTTTGTATTGGTGTGGCTAATATGATTTTTTTTTTATATTGGATTTATACTTTGTTATTAATGGTACATTTGGTTCATTAACATAGTTTGAAAGGTTCATTACAGTTATTCTTTGAATACATTCATTGTTTTTTTGTCTTTATTTCATATAATGAAGTATGGAGAATGTTTATAATGAACTTAAAAGACACATTTAATGATGTTAATAAAATTTAAATAATTATGTTGGTATTCTAAATAATACATACAATGTTGGTGATACATCATTACACGCGTGTAATATACTTAATCATAGTACTTTTTATAATAATTCGTTATAATGAGCTACTATGATGAAGTATCATTCAAATGTCTTATAATGAAGTAATTTACATAATGTAATGAAGTATCTCATACATAATAACAAAATTTACCGTTCGTAATTAAATATTAATTCTTATTTGAATACAACTCATTTACAAGTATGAACAATGAACTTTTAAAGTTGTTGTACTGAAGTTTTTAAAATGTTATATTAAATTTTAATAAATATTGTAATGTAGTTCACTAACAAAGATTAATTATTTTTCAAAATGTATTATAGTGATAATTTTGTACGAGAGAAACAAAATTTTTGTATGATAAAAATAATATTTTTTATAAATTTAAACAAAAATTTCTAAACAAAATATGTATTTTATTAAAAATTCGAAAAATAAGTATAATTATTATAATAATAATAAAGTTTAAAGTCAAATACAAGATGAAGTAGCATTGTTAAAACCGAGTAAAAAAAATCAGAACTTCCCATAATTTAATAATTTAATTTCAAAATATGAAAAAAAAAATGACAATAAAAATTATACCTCTCATTTTATTATGCCATGTTGAGACGTTCTTACACCATCCTCAAATTTTACAAAAGTACTATAATGAAGTATTAAAAAATATATAATGATACTAATGAAGCAATTCTAATAAGATAAAATTTGAATGTACGCATAAATGTATACTTAATCAACCACCACTATCGAACCAAGAAAGAATTAATGCATTTGGTTTTGTTTGTGAACGAGTTTGGTTACAAAATCTTAATTTAGGAAGATGACAAGATTGTCCTGATATGCGCCCAATATATATCTTCATAATTATACCACTAATAGAAATCAAAATTACAAAATAAATCTTATAATGATACATATATCACAACTTAATGATATTGGCAAAAACTTACGTTAGGCAGACCTAAACGGTTTAGGCGGGTTATCCTACCCAAATGGGTTCACCCATCCCAAATAGGGTATATTATATGGGTTTGGGTTTGGGTTAATGGATAAAACCCGCCTAAATCGTTTAGGCTTGCCTAACCCAAGACCTTCCCAATGATATTAGGGACTATAAGATCTCAACTGTCATTTTGTTTAATCTATGGATAATATTAGGTCTCTTAGTTCATGCATGTAGGGTGTTCATCCTAGAATGCAATCCAGTGAGAACACTTCTTACCATAAGAAATAAGAACTAATCCTCGCCATTGATTTTGATAAATGTACGCTCATGATTTTACTATAACTTTCGGTCATTTTATCTCAAAAAATTTGCATTATAGGGTATTTTTGTCACTTTGTACTTATTTAAGAGTCTGTTTGCATATTCAACCTCGACATGCATTATATATCTAACAAACATGCATTATATGCCTAGGAAACACACATTATATATCTAACATTCATTATATGCCTAACCAACATCTTCCTGTATAATAATATGATATTACTCTTATTTTAGAACAATATTACTATCATTATACGGTATTATTTCCTCCATTATATATGATATTACTTTTATTTTAGAGAAAATTATACTCCCTCCGTCCCATTATATTAGTCCCATATTCCTTTTTGGTCCGTCCCATTTATTAGTCTCATTTCCTAAAAAAATAACTTTTTTCTCACTCATCAATAAAATATTAATTATTTTACACTAATGCACATTGGTTTTTGTGCACACTCCTCCGTCCCTAATATAATGGGACGGAGGGAGTATTACTTTCATTATAATGCATATGTTATTACTATATAATACATAACAAGTGCAAATATAATGATGAATGATGATTTTGCTGAAATAAACATGTTACATTTTATCTATCATATTATACATTATATACTATAACTTCATGCATTATATTGTACAACTGCATTCATTATATAAGAAATTTGTGTACTGTTACGAAAATTATGCATATTATGTATGGTATTACTTTTATTTTAAAGAAAAATTATATTACTTTCATTTTAATGCATATGTTATTGCTATATAATACATGACAAGTGCAAATATAATGATGAATGATGATTTCGCTCAAATAAACATTTTGCATTTAATCTATCATAATCTGCGTTATATTCTATAACTTCATGCATTATATTGACCTCGACATGCATTATATACCTAGCAAACATTCATTATATACCTAACAAACATGCATTATATAATATAGTAATATACATTTACATAATATAACAAAAAAAAATACATAGTTAAAAACAAGTAATGTATGATCAACTTTTATAACAACTATAATATTATCTCAAGTATGCAAAGATAATGAATTTTTTTTTTTATCTCGCAGGAAAAAATATATTATATTTTATCTATCATATTTTGCATTAGAGAGGAAACCTTAAATAGCCTATTTCACTATATCATAATCTTAAATAGCCACTTTTATGTTTACATTCAAACAATAGCCATTTTTCCAAAATACCCTTATTTTTTCATCAATAATGAGTCAAACAAAATACAAATATGTACCAAAAATTTTGCGGCTTTCATGTTCTTTTCATGCCAAAAATGTTTATTATTTCTTATTTTTAATATTGTTGTGTATAAGATGAAATAATAATTAAAATTTTAAATTTGGTAGCAATTTGAGATTGCAAAAGCTATTTATTGTTCTATTTGATATTAATAATTAATAAAATAATTTAGATAAATCACAAATTAATAAAATTGTAAATATAATATTTGTATCAATAAATGATTGACTTAATGTCGAAAATGAGCTAGTTGAAATCGCAATCAAGCAAGACAATTATTTTAAAATTTTAACTTTTTTATTTACTCATATATATAACTAACTATAAGGGTAAATCTTCACCACATATATAGGGGTGTGCAAAAACCGAACCGAAAAAACCAAAAAACCGGTTCGGTTCGGTTTTCGGTTCAAAAATCTTCACCATATAAGGGTAAATCTTCACCATATCGGTTCGGTTCGGTTCGATTCGGTTTTCGGTTCAAAAATCTAAAACCGATAACATATTAGTTCGGTTTTCGGTTTCAAACATTTCAACCAAAAAATCGACCCACAGACCGATAACAAATATAATAAATTAAAAAATAATTAATATATATATATATATATTTATATAATATTTTTCATATATAATAATATTATCTCCTATTTTAATGTTTTTCCTAAGGGAAAATATTCAAATCTATCCCAAACTTTGGGTGAGTTCCCAAATCTATCCCCAACTTTTAAATATAACAATTTAAGCCCTAAACTTTCATTTTTTCCCATTAATCAAATTTAGTTGTTGGAAATCTTAGGTGGACATAAATATGCCATGTCATATACAATTTAATTTAAAACAAATACTATGTAGATTAAATAAATTCCACATAAATTATTTCTTAATTTTATATTTAAAAAATAAAAAAGGAAATATATTGAACTATAAATTTTCTTCTTCCTCCATCTTTTTATTTTCCAAAATTCCAAACAATTTAAATCATAAGTATTATTCAATAAAATATTCTTATAAATTAATAGTGAATTAATAATTTTGATTCTTTAACTATATTGGATTTTTAATTAATTTTTTTTAAATATTTATGAGAAGTTGTTATATGTGAAAAGTAAAAATAACGACTTAACATAGACAAAATTAATTATAAATGAGAATATAATAATTTAATGAAAAATTCGGATGACAGACATACAGAAAGAGGCCACGCATTTATTGTTCTTGATCTTTAATTTTATTTATTTATTTTTATAAGGATTTATATAAGAGAAAATATGCGAGTGTGATGGAGAAAAGAGCAAACAAAACAATTATTTTTTCCTCTTTTTTTTTTTTTTTTTTTTTTTTTTTTTTTCTTCTGTTAGCTTGAAATAGCTTCATTCTTTTAAGTATTGATTATCTCCTTGATATTCCAATATAGTTAAAGCATCAAAATTATTAATTCACTATTAATTTATAATAATATTTTATTGAATAATACTTATGATTTAAATTGTTTAGAATTTCGGAAAATAAAAAGACGGAGGAAGAAGAAAAGTTTTAGTGCAATATATATTTTTTTATTTTTTAAATATAAAATTAAGAAATAATTTATGTGGAATTTATTTAATCTACATGGTATTTGTTTTAAATTAAATTGTATATCACATGATATATTTATGTCCACCTAAGATTTCCAGCAACTAAATTTTGACCAGTGGGGAAAAAAAATGAAAGTTTAGGTCTTAAATTGTTATATTCAAAAGTTGAGAATAAATTTGGGAACTCACCCAAAGAGTTTGAGATAGATTTGAATATTTTCCCTTTTCCTAATCCCTAATTTTCCTATTCCCATTTCTTTCCCTAGATCTCGCCACTTCCCCCTTGCTTGATTTTCCCAGCCGCCGCTCACCATTCGTCTGCCTTCTCCAGTGCTCCCCCACTGCCTGCTCACCCGCTCGCCGCTCACTCCTCGGCTACCTGCTTCTGTGCTCCCCCCTCGCCACTCACTGCTCGGCTGTCTACTTGGTGCTACTCCGCTCACTACTCGGTTGCGTGCTCCCCTGCTAGCCTGCCTCCTCCCCCTTATGCCGCTGCACGCCTGCTGCGAGCGAGAGTAGTACTCGTTGTACCTGACCTGGCCCCTGAGATCGCGAGAGCATGCCTGCTGCTACTGTTGTGCTAAAATTAGTTTGGGAATTTGATTTTTTTTTTGAAGAAGAAATTCTTGAAAGAAAGTATTATCGGGTGGAACCGAAACCGAACACAACCGACCGAAGCTATCTGTTCGGTTTTCGATTCGGTTGAAATAATTTTTGGTTTAGTTTTCGGTCGGTTATAGTTATTGGTTCGGTTCGGTTGTCCAAATTTCGGTTGGTTTTCAACCGAACCAACCGATTGCACACCCCTAACCATATACTCCCTCCGTCCCACTTTAATAGTCTCATTTCCTATTTTCGTGCGTCCCACTTTAATAGTCCCGTTTCTAAAAAGGGTAACTTTTTCACACTCAACAATAAAATATTAATTCCACTCAACTCATTCTACACTCTCATGCCTTGGTTATTGTGCCAAAAATAAATGAGACTATTAATGTGGGACGGAGGGAGTAAAACTGATTTTCCTAAGACTTGTCACTATAAATTATAGCCATGCATCCCTAAATAATAAATATCAAATATATAGATCAATTCTAATAGAATTTAATTTGTGTACCCCTATTTTTTTTAATAATATGGGATTATACCTATAACTATTTGCATTAAAATAAATTTTTTAGGTCTTATCTCTAAAATGAATCTAATTTGATTTGATACATTTTTCTCTAAAATTAAAGATTAATGCATGTTATTGAAAAATAATAATTAAAGTACATCAATCTAATTGATTTATAGATATCTTTCTAAAATATATAGATAGAGGGAAGGTCTTGGGTTAGGCAGCCTAAATGATTTAGGCGGGTTTTATCAATTAACCCAAACCCAAACTCATATAATATACCCTAATTGAGAATTAATAAACCCTATTTGGGATGGGTCAATCCATTTGGGTAGGATAAAACCCGCCTAAACCATTTAAGCCTGCCTAACGCAAGTTTTTGCCATAGATTAATTATAGAAAAATAATAAGTAAAAATTAAAATCAATCTGATTGAATTATAGATATTTATCTAGAATATATAGATTAATTATAGAGAAATAATAATTACTTACAAATCAATTTAATTGATTTATACATATTTTACTCAAATATATAGGTTAATTATAAGATTTATTTTGTGTAGCCTAATTTCCTTATTATATGGGATAATAGTTACATTTATTTGTATTAAAATAATCAGTTTATCAATGGGAAATAATAATTCCCACATATATTTCTAGAGTTGTAATCATATGTGAACCACCTCCCAAATAAGAAATAAGATTAAATCTGATCCTTTTATTTTCGAAATTTAATGGATAAGATTTTATGTTTTAATTATATATATTTAAATTTTTTTAAATTTTAATTTGAGTGAAGGATATTATTGTAATTATAATAATGACATATTATCTCTTTCCATAACCATTTCCTAAATTATAGATTATGGTTTCTTTTATATTCCTAATTTTCTTCACGTTTAGGGCTTAGAAAATTGACCATGGTGAGATCAGGGACGCCTTGCTTCTTCACGACTAGCGTGAAGGGGTGATTCGAGATGTCCTTCCCGTGGCCGGCGATCTCATCTGTGCCGGAGGACTGATCGCTGACCACCACGATGGTTGGGAGTTGGATGCCTTCCTGCGTGACTTTGAGGTGGCGCAGCCGGTCCACGACGTCCAGAAGAGGGCGATTCATGTCGTTGAACGACGACACGATCGGAGCGTCGATGGGCCCTCCTCCGGCGACGGGAACGAGAGCCCGACTGCTCTGCTGCTCGGATTAATGATATTCTTCTTTTTTATATGTTGTGTAATTTCTGTCGACGATCCTTTTGGTTGTTTTTAATATTAATTATTTTTCAAACTTTTTTAGTTTTAAATTATTGCAGATTTTACGCCTGTAAATGTGCAATATAACGATATAATAGTTGCAGTACTCTGATAATTTGAATTCACATAAAGAGTTTTGTTACGATTAGTTATTTTTCAAAAAAAAATTCTATGTTGAATTATTGCAGATTTTACGCCTGTAAATGTGTATAATAAAGATATAATAGTTGCAGTATTTCTGATAATTTGAATTCACATAAAGAGTTTTGTTAATATTAATTATTTTTTCAAATTTTTTTCTATTTCGAATTATTGCAGATTTTACACCTGTAAATGTGCAGTATAACGATATAATAGTTGCAGTACTCTGCTAATTCCAATTCACATAAAGAGTTTTTTAATATTAATTATTTACAAAACTTTCTCTATTTTGAATTATTGCAGATTTTAATTTTGAAATACTATAATTCAGAGAACCAATCCCATTAAATTAGGAAAAAAAATATTATTTAATTTTGAAATGTAGTATTTTAGAATTTAAATTCAACAAAATTAGGTGCTGAAAATCGTGCGTATATAATTTTGATTTTAAAAAAATTACGTAATGCAACTTGTTCCTCTTAATAATGCAACTTTTATCTCTTAATACTACAACGAATTCGATAAAATTATGCAGTAAAACTGTTCCGAAATTTTAGCAAATAAAATCGTGGTAAGATATAGGGAAGTTAAAAGGTGCGTCACATTTACTAAAAAACCCTTTTCTGCAACTTTGTTCTTCTATTATTGCAGCTCAAAAATACATCTGGAGCGTCAATTTTCTTAATTAATGGATACGATCAAGTCTTATTTCACATCTAAGAGGTAGTTTCCACCATAGTGCACCCCTATATTTCTATATGCAAATTCCCATAAAATTAAATCGTGAAATGATTATTAACTTGTATAAATTTTAGGTTAAGGAGAAATCAATTAAATGAATTTTTAATTGATTTATATATGATTCCGTAAAATATATACTATATTGATTTGAAAATTTAATTTGTGTACCCATAATTTTTTATAATCTGAAATTATAATTACAATTATTTTATTAGTTGTAGACCGTTAATTATGTTTACAAAGTAGTTCTTCCATTATCCATAAAGTTCACATTTTAATATTGGAACATAGATTGGGGTGGTACGGTGCAAAATGTGCAGCAAAGTGCAAGTGTACACTGTCAAGTAGTATCTAGAAGTAATCTAGAGTCGAATCCCACAGAGAGTGCCTTATGTGTAGAATCGTGCACACATTAACATGCAAAAGATCAACTCAATATTTGTTATCAGATTTAAATCAGTAATCAACTGGAAAATGAAATTAACAGGAAAGTAAATCAGATTAAAATGCAATAAACTCGCGAACAGGGGAATGAAAAGTAACTCAGGTTGATAACAGTGCTATGCTAATAAAGATGCTGCAGCATTAACCTAGCATGCGTCTCAGTTGCTAACCCAGCTATCTCAGCTCAGTTTTCCAAAAGTAGCTGATGTGCCTCTATTCATCTTAACTACCATATTCCCATGTAAGTCAGATAAATATTCAGCCAAATCAAAGCTCGGGGTTCCACTTAGCAAACTAGATCTAGACATATTCCTATGCTCTAGATTCAAGCTTCAATCAAAGCTCTCTCCTGAGATTAGCCTTTCCAGAATCAATCCAGAAATATATCTAAACTATGGTGATCAAGCACAACAAGATAAACATAACAAAACACCAAGATTAAACAGAGATTCAGCTCGATTAAAGTGCAGATAGAGAAAGCTCAATGCATAGCAAGTTAAAAACCCAAGTCAACAAGTTTAGCTCATGGCTAGAGTGAGAAAAAGAGGCATAATCTTCCAATACAGCTCAACATCTCTCTAGAACAGAAATCTAAATACTAGAAATAAAGATAAGAGGAAGTTAGCCAAGATTGAAGGCGAATTTGGCAGCTTCTCTCCCGAGAGCTCCACACTCCACACTCCACTCCCTCAGCTATCTTCCACCCCTGCTGCGTTCCCTTCTCCAGACAGTCCCCAAGCACACAGATACCAAAAGCTGCTCTCAAAATGTGTTCTCCCCCCTTTTATAGGTGGCTCCTCCTCCAAAAATGGGTTTTTAGGTTTCCCAAATTAGATGCAACTTGCCATAAATGACCCTCAGTGATTTGGCATCTTAGTCAGCAGCTTTAGTTCCCCCAGCTCAGCTCAGCATTAAGTTGTCCATGTCAGCAGTGAACAGGAGGCCCATTTGAGCTGCTACTTTCTCCCTCCCCGACTTTCTCTTTCTACTCTGGTATCCATGCTGGCTTCATGCTGCAGCATCTTCACTCGACATGTTCACTTTCTTTTGGAATTTATACTTGATGTTTTTCCTGCATTATTTTATACTAAACTAGACACAAAAGAGTTAATTTGGAACAACTATTCCTCTAAACACCAATCATGTATAAACATGCTTATTTAAACCTAAACTGGACTTAAACAAGACTCACAGGACTCGAATTTATTAATTTAAAGACATAAATATAACTCTCATGAGAGAGTTATTACACCCCCAAACTTGAACCTTTACTCGTCCTCGAGTAAACAAAATAACACAAAATCAACAAAATAAGGCTTCAGAGAAATTGTATGCTTTCAGCATGAATCTCATTCAACTCTCAACTAAATGGAAGAAAATTAGCTATAACCACACACCATAAGCATAACAACACATCATCTCATCATACTTCTTAATGGTTTAGCAAGTAAATTCCTCCAGCTCATATAATCCAACCCTCATGAGACTTATTCAAGAGTGTACATGAAATAAGCTAAACAAGTATCTCACACATTTCAATGCACAAGCCATCATGATCATCAAACCTACTTTTATTTTCTCCACACTGGATTACATGCAGACCTCTCCACTAATGGTGTTCTCAAATCCAAAGGATCAGAAGGACTTTTCTGCTTGTAATGATAGGCTAGGGTCAAGGTTGGATGATATGGATAAAGTGGCTAAATTATGAGTATTCTCAAGACTTCTACACCTATCTTTCATCCACAGATTTCACCTAGGGTGGTGCCTCACTAATTCCTCTCAAACCCTCTATTGCCTTCATTTTCTTTGCTTTTTTTTTGGTTTTTTTTTTCAAGTAAGGATACAATGCCCTGAACATAACACATGCTAGTTGCATGTTGTAGCATATCTCAGCACGTAATCCTTCTTTCTTTTTCTCTCTTTTTTTTTCTTTTTTTTATTAGAGCAACATAACTCGATTTTGTTTCCTCTCTTTTTTGTTTTTTTTCGATCAATAACAAGTCATCGTAGATTTTTTTCAAGGCACCCTCACCCCCAAACTTAGAACCAACATTGTCCTCAATGTTGCAAAAGAACCTAAGAATGCTCATAAGAGTGCAAAAATTATTAAGAAAGAACGGATAAAAGGGGTAATAATATTATGAGGGTAAACAAAGAAACAGGCAATAAGGCGCAAAATAGGAACAAAGGAATGTGTTATTTGAGTGAGGTCACACACGACCAAGGATGTAATTAAACAAAGATGGCCTTCATCATATCCAAAGGAAATTATCACACAAAATTTCGCCTCAAGGTAAACATGAATCCAATGCAAAGGTAAGTTCTCACAATCCTCAGCAAGGCATAGGAAAGTATGATCAGCTTGAAAAACTTAATCATGAACAAAACAATTTGTTTTTTCTTTTTTTTGAAACATGCTGCAACAAGGAGGATTACTGAACACTTCAAAATTTAACAAGCTAAAACATCAGAATTATTTTGAGATGAGTATCGTGTTGCAAATGAGTATGGCCAGAAGCTAAAAATGCGAGGGACATTCTCATCATCAAGCATGAGATCCAACACGATAACACGAACAATTCTCAAGCCAAACACAAAAAAATACGATATTAATAAAAACATCCACAAATAAAGCAAACATCCACCACAAAAGTAACAAACATTCACGTAGGCAACATTCAAATACAACCCCATTGAAAGGAAAAGAGTAAAATTATCCAGAACAGTAAAAATCAAAGGTCATAAAAAAAGAGAAGTGTTTAGGGTTCGAAATAATTAGCAGGGGAATCAAGCATCCGAATCATCATCAACATTCCAGGAGGTCCTCAGGATGGAAGGAAAATCAGACAACCAATCGAGTAACGCTGGAGCATCGCATCCCAGGCAGCCATGTAATTGCAGAGCGTGGTCATCCTTTCAGCATTGTAGTCCTTCTGCCTCTCTGTTGCATGCTTCAGAGCTCTTAGCTTGAAGTTGAAGTGACCAGCTTCAGGGGGAAAATTTAACATGTTGTGGCATTTAACCAGCATCAATCTCAGCATCCAACACACCTCCCCCAAACTTATAATTTAACTCAGCACTTCGCTGAAACTGAATTAAAATTAAACTAGGCAAAATGTAAAGCTAATCTAATGCAGAGTAAAGAAATAAAATGAATATTTACAAACAATACTGATTCCACTCGAACTTGTTACCACAAGTAGGAGGGAACCAGTTGTACCTCATCCTAAGCATCTTGCAAGGTGGTGGATATCTTCTCCCTGTTGAAGACTCCACCATGATACAACTTAACTCTCCGTCCATTCACCTTGAACTCTCTTCCAGAGTTTTCCTTTTTCAAATTCACAAAACTTTTCCTCATATCATTGACTTGTTGTTGCTCAACAAAACCATTACAACCTTCTTCCAGCAATATCTTATCATTAGAATTCAGAGAGATAAACTTGTCACCCTTGTACCATATATCAGGTGGCTTTGAATTTTTCATGGGTAATTTATCATCATCCACCAACTCATCAAACTCCAATTCAGTACACACTTCTTCCAGTTTTTCTTCAGCAAGCGCATCCAAAATTTTCTTTAATTGAGCATCATCTGCTTGCATTTTGAATCTTTGAGGAAAAGGTGGAGATGGGGGAACAAACTGAATAACAGAGGTCTGATGCTGAAGACATGCTGCAGCATTGGGTGTAGCATCCTGCTTTGCTTGAATCTCAAGATCTTTCTCTGCATCCTCAACAAATGGTTTCTGAACTTGAAATCCTGCTGAAGGCATCTCCTGCAGTTCAAATCATTCTCTGAAAACTGTATGCATATTCCCCCCATTCAGCTCTCTGATAGTTCCCAATTCATCAAGAATTTTTGAATCCTCTTCATAAATCTCATCCAGCTTTTCATACACCAGGGAATCAACCATGTCAATTGTTGAACACTCCTCAATATCATCTCTTCTGTGCTTCATTGTTTTAGACATGTTGAAAGTGACTTGCTGGTCATGAACTTGCATAGTAATTTCATTATTCCTCATATCGATCAGAGCTCTTCCAGTTTTCAGAAAGGGTCTTCCTAATATGATAGGAATTTCTTCATCTGCTTCAAAATCCAAGATAATGAAATCAGCAGGAAATATCAACTTATCCACTTTCACTAAAATATTCTCAATCTTTCCTTCAGGGTAGACTGTAGACCTATCTGCCAGTTGTAGGGTAACTGTGGTGGGTCGAACACCTCCTATTCTCAACTTCTTGAAGATTGACAAGGGCATTAAGTTAATGCTAGCTCCAAGATCACATAGAGCTCTCCCCACATGGTGCCCACCTATGGAACACGGAATTGTAAAACTTCCTGGGTCCTTGAGTTTAGCTGGCAGCTTCTGATTAAATAAAGCACTGGTCGCCTCAATCATAGCTACGGTCTCAAATTCCCCCAAGGGTCTTTTCTTTGTCAACACATCTTTAAGAAATTTTGCATAGCTTGGCATCTGTTCCAAAGCTTCCACAAATGGAATATTGATGTGCAGCTGTTTGAGCATGTCAAAGAACTTGTTGAACTGAACTTCATCCTTCTTCTTTTTAAGCCTCTGAGGATAAAGTGGAGGTGGAGGAGTATATCTGACTGGTTCTTTCTCTTTTAGTTTCACTTCAGGTTTAGCATGCTGCTGACCTTCTGTAGCATGATCTTTAACATCTTCCTGAGCTTTCTGACTTGCTTCAGATCCATCCTCTGCATCTTTCTGTTGAGGTGCAGATGTGTCCCCATTGTCATGTAATTCTGGAGATATCTCAGCCAACATAGTACCACTTCTCAGAGTTACTACTTTCAGCTGCTCTTTTCCAGGTCTGGGATTGATTGTATCCCCAGGCAAAGTGCCTTGTGGTCCGTTCTTCATTTCAGTAGCCAATTGACCAATCTGAACTTCCAGATTTCTAATAGTTGCTTCCTAGCTTTGACTTCTTGATTCAGTTTTTACCATGAACTGCTTCATCAAATTTTCCAAGGACATAGAAGCTTGAGCTTGGATTTGCATATGCTCTTGCTTCATTTGGTGTGGCTGTTGAAATCCAGCAGGAGCATTTTGCTTCATTTGTTGTGGATGCATCTGTTGTTGCTGCCCTTGTTGCTGCATTTGTGGTTGCTGCATTTGTTGCTGTGAGCTTGAAGCATTTCCTTGATTTGACCATGAGAAGCTTGGATGATTTCTCCAATCTATATTGTAGGTAGCTGAATATGGATTGCTTTTGTTGTGTTCCATGTAACACACAGAAACAGGATTGTGTGGACAATCATCAAATAAATGTGCTTCTCCACACTATATACAAGAAGAGTCCACCAACACTTGATTTACTGTTTGCTGTAATGGCTGTGATGGTTGTGGAACATGATTTGCTGTCATGGTTGCTTCTATAATCTTCACAACGGTTCCTATTGCTTCAATATGAGTTTGCATAGCAGTCAAGACACTTGATTCAGCAGCTCTTATTACTTTCTCAGCAGTTTGTGCTCTGGCATTTGACCATTGACAATTGTTCTCAGAAATCCTCTCCAAAATCTCAAAAGCTTCATTGTATGTCTTCAACAATATGACTCCATTTGCAGAGGCATCCAACACCAACCTTGAATTGGGACTCAGTCCATTATAAAAAGTTTCCAACTGAATGCAATGAGGTATCCCATGGTGTGGACACTTCCTCAGCAGTTCTTTGTATCTTTCCCAAGCCTCACTGACTGATTCATCATCTTGCTTGAATGCCATAATGTCACTTCTACAGCTTGTGTTTCTGGTAGGAGGGAAGTACTTTAACAAGAATTTCTCTGCCATATCATTCCAAGATGTGATGGTTTCTGGTTGAAGATTGTTCAACCAAGACTTGGCAACGGCGCCAAAAACTTGGTACGGTGCAAAATGTGCAGCAAAGTGCAAGTGTACACTGTCAAGTACTTCCTCTGTCCCGCTACAATAGGCCCTTTTCTTTTGACACATTAATTCGGAGCTAGTGTTTAGTAGCTAATTGTGGTTAATAATAAAATTGGTCATCGTAATTAACTTATTTAAGACTTAAACAAGTTAATTACAATTGTGAATTTTATTATTAACCACAATTAGCTACTAAACACTAGCTCCAAAATTAATGTGTCAAAATGAAAAGGGCCTATTGTAGCGGGACGGAGGGAGTAGTATCTAGGAGTAATCTAGAGTCGAATCCCACAGAGAGTGCCTTATGTGTAGAATCGTGCACACATTAACATGCAAAAGATCAACTCAATATTTGTTATCAGATTTAAATCAGTAGTCAACTGGAAAATGAAATTAACAGGAAAGTAAATCAGATTAAAATGCAATAAACTCGCGAATAGGGGAATGAAAAGTAACTCAGGTTGATAACAGTGCTATGCTAATAAAGATGTTGCAGCATTAACCTAGCATGCGTCTCAGTTGCTAACCCAGCTATCTCAGCTCAGTTTTCCAAAAGTAGCTGATGTGCCTCTATTCATCTTAACTACCATATTCCCATGTAAGTCAGATAAATATTCAGCCAAACCAAAGCTCGGGGTTCCACTTAGCAAACTAGATCTAGACATATTCCTATGCTCTAGATTCAAGCTTCAATCAAGGCTCTCTCCTGAGATTAACCTTTCCAGAATCAATCCAGAAATATATCTAAACTATGGTGATCAAGCACAACAAGATAAACATAACAAAACACCATGATTAAACAGAGATTCAGCTCGATTAAAGTGCAGATAGAGAAAGCTCAATGCATAGCAAGTTAACAACCCAAGTCAACAAGTTTAGCTCATGGCTAGAGTGAGAAAAAGAGGCATAATCTTCCAATTACAGCTCAACATCTCTCTAGAACAGAAATCTAAATACTAGAAATAAAGATAAGAGGAAGTTAGCCAAGATTGAAGGCGAATTTGGCAGCTTCTCTCCCAAGAGCTCCACACTCCACACTCCACACTCCACTCCCTCAGCTATCTTCCACCCCTGCTGCGTTCCCTTCTCCAGACAGTCCCCAAGCACACAGATACCAAAAACTGCTCACAAAATGTGTTCTCCCCCCTTTTATAGGTGGCTCCTCCTCCAAAAATGGGTTTTTAGGTTTCCCAAATTAGATGCAACTTGCCATAAATGACCCTCAGTGATTTGGCATCTTAGTCAGCAGCTTTAGTTTCCCCAGCTCAGCTCAGCATTATGTTGTCCATGTCAGCAGTGAACAGGAGGCCCATTGGAGCTGCTACTTTCTCTCTCCCCGACTTTCTCTTTCTACTCTGGTATCCATGCTGGCTTCATGCTACAGCATCTTCACTCGGCATGTTCACTTTCTTTTGGAATTTATACTTGATGTTTTTCCTGCATTATTTTATACTAAACTAGACACAAAAGAGTTAATTTGGAACAACTATTCCTCTAAACACCAATCATGCATAAACATGCTTATTTAAACCTAAACTGGACTTAAACAAGACTCAGAGGACTCGAATTTATTAATTTAATGACATAAATATAACTCTCATGAGAGAGTTATCATGGGGTCGAATACAAAATAATTGATTAATGTGTACACTAATTCACTAAAATGAATTTAATTCAATTTAGTTTATTAACTACCAAATAGTATAATTAATTTTTACATATTTTTCAAAAGTCTTTCCTGAATAAATGCTGAAAAATTTTAGTGAAATAAATATAGAATATTTTACATAATAATTAATAAATTGAGATGTTAAATTAATAAACACTTAATGCAAGCGAATTTTTTTGTCTCCGACCTTGTTTTAATATAGATGTATAGATGGTTCTAAATTTGGTCCGACTATTGCTTCTTTTTTTAATTTTGTAATGTTACGTATCTCCTTTGTTAACTTATGAGTGATTTTTACTATTATAATTTTAGTAGCATTATAAAAACTGTATCATTTTATAAGAACATATACATGTGATGGTATCAACCTTATTTCCTAAAAATTAAAAATTAAAATATATATATATATATATATCAACCTTAAACCAAAGGGACTATTTTATGAGCATATGCAAATCAGACGTCAAACAATTTTATAGAGACAAATGTTGTGTCCCTTAAACCGTCAGCCTATTTGCTCACAAATGAAGTCCAAAAAATGAGGTCAAGTCCAAAAACAAATAGTCCACCAATCAAATATAAGAAGATGATGAGAATCTCTAAGTACAAGGAAGTACTGGTGGGGTGATGATGAACAGCACAAAAGAATGCATCGGATGTAGGCCAAAAGATAGAGAGGAGTTCGATCGCAAAAGGATCATTGTGGCAAATGGAAAATGGCAGAAGTATTTTTGCTTTCAAAGAGGTTTGGATTTCTGCACTTGATAAGGGAATGCTATTCAAGGATGTTGAAAGAAAACAACACATGAGAGTGGCAGATTTAATCAAGGAAGAAGGAGAGTGGGATGTGGAAAGATTGGAACAATTGTGCTGGTGAAACGAACCTGCTTCAGACTCGAATCGATCTTATCAACTTGCTTCAAGACGACTCGATCTCACGTTTATGATTACGCGAAAATTCCTAAAATCCCTACGCTTCGCAAGGCAAATCCAAAAATTTAATTGAACGAAACTTTATTAATTGCATAATGAAAATAAAGAACAACTCAAACTTAAATAGACTTAAAATCAAATATAAAATCAAATCTAAAAGAATTCAATTATAATTAGGATATCAATCCTATTATAATTTAGATAATGAAAGATAACTATAAACTGAAATACCATACCTATGAATTAAAATATCAAATTTACCAGATCCTAATAAAATCTTTCAAATCTTCATTGATTGACTTTATTGCTTTTCGCGATCGTATCAGCTGGTCTCATGAAATTTCGGCAATCACAGACATGAGAATTGATAGAAAAGATATAAGGGTATGGAGGTTCGAAGAAAAAAGACAATATATAGTTAAATCAGGATACCTTGCACAGATTAAATACTATAATCTCCCAAAATAGCATGTCATTTGATAAGAAGCCTTGGCATAGTTTGGTGTGGAATCTCAAGTGCCATAAATTTAAGTTGGAGCTTAAGCATGTATATACTCACCTAAGATCAAGTTGGTGTAATAGAATTCCAAGGTGAAAATTTTTCTGTTGAGAGCTTTCAAGGATTTATCTAGTTGAAGCTAATTTATTAAGGTACTATGTGGCTATGTGCCTATAAACATGAAGGTATTATTGAGCATAGCCTTCTTTTTGTAAATGTATCAATGCTGCATGGAAGGGAAGCCGCTCTGAACTGCCATCAAGAGATGCAAGCACGTGGGATTTAATAAAATTGGAGAATTTATTCACCATCCAGGGGCGGATGTAGAGCTCGAGTATTGTGGGGGCTGGATCGTAATTTTGTGGGATCGATATTATATAATTTTATATTTTTTTTAAAAAAATACATGTATATAAAAAAAAATTTTGAAATGCCGTGGGGGCGGCCGACCCCGTGAGCCTTCACGTAGTGCCGCCCCTGTCACCATCTTTTTTTCATTTGATGATTTTGAAGTCTGGGAGATCTTGCTATGGAGGACATGGAACTATATCTGCAAGCTTCAGCATGATTATGGAGAATCACCGGAGCCCCCAACAGAAGAGCAAAGTTTGATCTTTTGGCAAATATTTCATAACACCCACGAGAGATTGAAGAGGGATCATTTCCTATGGTTGCATCTTGGATATCGACAATGGAATGCTCCTGACGCTAGGATCTTTTGAGTGGATGTGGACATTTTGTTAAACTCTTCGGCAAACAAACTCGGGGTGAGAATTATTGTTAGAGACAACAAACAACAAATTATTGCAACTTTGGCACGCCCAATTCCGCATTCAGGATCAATTTTCAAGGTGAAGTTCTTGCAATTTGTTATGGCATTATTTATTGCTATGAACAAAGGATTACGCCACTTTGTATCTTTGTTGCTCATATTATGAGAGGAATGAAAGATGATGAAGATATGATCCCTAATGAGATTCAAGTCTCTTGTTATGGAAATGGAGAGAGGAAATATTTTGAGAAATTTTCATTCTTTTAGAAGTGTCAATAGGACGGCTCATCATGTGGCACAATTCTGTAGAAATATCCCCACGAGTTGATTTGGAGATCTAATTTTCCGGACTAGTTAAACAATTTAACCAAGCTTGATTATGCTTAATCTATGATATTTGTTTTTTTTTTTTTTAAAAAAAAGGAAGTGGATCTCAAATCATTGGATGGACTGTATCGCCAGGCTGATACAATGCTCCCTTTTAACTCGTGTGGAGTTACTTTGGAGAGATGAGAGAAAATTAAAGTGATGTGATGATTGATGAAGGAACGTATCTGAATGGAAGAATCGTGCTTCAACTCAAGTATTATGATTTTTTCTCGGATTTATATTGATTCTTTAAATAACTATTAAATACATGATATTTAAGATTATTTATGGCCTCTAAATCGGAAGGAAAAGCATTCATTTACTATTTAAATTATTGTCAAACTACGTCATCTCAAAACTTATTTTGATTTTAAGTATACTTTCTTTGGTTCCATTAATTAAAAAATATTCCTTCGCTTCCTATTATTAATCCCAAACTAAAAAACACATTAATTAATTTAATTAATGAGTGTGAAAAAAATTATTATTTTAGGAAATATAATTCAAGGACAGACTAAAAAAAATAAGTGAAAGTAATAAAATAGAATAAAGAAGTAATAATCTAATTTCACCCATTAACAACATGGGCAAACTGATCTTTTATTTTCTTTTAAAAAGAATTCCTTAACTGATCGTTAATGATGATCAGTGCATTCCGCTGCAAATAGATAAGCCTTCTTTAAGTTGAAGCTCTTCAATCAATGTGTGTGATGTCACTCGTTCAATCTCACAAATCCCCGCAATACAATCGAATTCATTAAGGCTATAAGACAAATGGTATGCTATCTGCAAACCCAATACAAGTCCAAGAATCCAGTGTTTCTTGCTTCAGCCTTCTTCAACTACGATTGCTGCTACAGAACAAATTCATGGAGCTATTGCAGAGGCCCCACTCCCATTTTCAAGAAGCAGTTTCAACTCAAATACTGGGCTGGAGCTGCCGACGGGAGGATAACTAAATCTAAAACAAACGGGAGAAAAGCAATCGTGTGCGGTGGGATGTTGTTTCCGGTTGATTTTTGGGCCGCTGAAGTTGATTCTCCAGCGATAGCGTCCCAGCTCTCTGCTCTCTCGCTCTTACCTTATATGGGTTTTTTGTATTTCATCACCAAATCAAAGTCTGCCCCGACGCTCACGCTTTTTGGATTCTACTTCTTGCTTGCCTTTGTTGGCGCTGCCAGTAAGTCATCTTCTTTTTTTTTTCCTTTTCAAAAGGCTTTCTTGTTTTCTTTTGTGTGAAATGATTATGTCTTGTTTGGACTGTCGAGTAAGGTGAGCATTTGATGCACTAAGAGTCTTAAGACTGAAAAGATTTGGGCTTTAATGATATTCCAAAAACTAACAGAAAATGTACGGATGTTTTATTGAAAATCTGTCTATAATATGTTAGCTACTTCGTTGTGAAGGTTACTAGAGATGTTGCTCAAACTTGCTGCAGGAATGGATCCAAATCTAATTCATGTAGTTTTGATACTGCTGTTGTGTTAAATTTTGTGATTTCATACCCCAAACTTTTGTGTTAAACATTGTGGATTCGGATTTACTTCTTATCAAAGGCTCTGTCTATTTTCCATATTGATCCTACATAAGGTTTATAATTGATTCTGATGATATCTGCTTGTTGTTCTAATTCCATTTGGTCACTAGTGATTTAATGATAGGTTTTGTCCAGCAAATGTCACTCTACTTTTCTGTAAGCATCACAAACATGAAGTTTCAGCAATGTTATAGCAAGGCTTAGCTTTCGAAGAGAGTTTTCTATGTGGATTCATGTTTTTTTCTTGCTTTGGTGAAATCGAAGTGTACTAACAACTTCCACTTCCGTCTTTGTTACACCGCCTCCACTCTGCAGTACCGGCTGGAATTTATGGTAACTTTCTCCTGCAAGACATGCTTAGGATGTGAAATGAAGTTTTCATATTTTAACCATCATAAAAATATGCTTTCTTCAACAGCAAAGGTGCACTATGTCAAATCCTTGGCCAACGTCGACTGGTTGCATGGTGGAGCTGAGTCACTGCTTATGCTTACGAACCTATTTATTGTGTTGGGCCTCAGGCAGGCTCTTAGAAAAGCCAAAGATGAAACTGGAGACATGTTGAATGTTACTCCCGAGGCTAAAGATGAGGAGAAGTCATCGGTATAGGTGATAGGCTTACATCTTCTAAATGCTCCAAGAAGTATAAAGGTGTACTAGGTTGATCCAATTAGGATAAATCATCTACTTTCTTTGTAACTAGTGAAATATTCAGAGTATATAATCTTTAGAAACACCCTCAGATGCTTTCATTAGTCTGATTCCTTTATCAATCCTGCATTGCTAGTTCCAAAGATACTAGCTTATGTCATTTCTTACAGATAGAAATAGATTGATTCTCACTGAGGGCGGAACTCTATTCTGTATCTAAATATTCATTTACCAGGTTATTACATTTATATCTGCAGATTTAGGTCTTTTATTTTCTTGTTGTATTGACTACATCAAATCTTTCTTGTCAAAGTTGTTCAACACTTTGTTCTTTTAGTTATTATCCATCATTGGCAGTGTGTGCTTCACCATGCTTGTCAAGATTCTTCGTGTATTTCAGCATTTTTCCTTCTTCTGTTGTGCGATTTTATAATCAATAAGACTAGGGTGTTATTCTTGATTCTTTTTACATGATTTCTTGTACTTTGCTTTAAATTCTTGCTCCTGGTTGTGAATGAAAACCGGACTAAAGAATTTGCTTTTAGATATTATTCTCTAACTTTGGCTTTCATATATCTAGATAGTTTTCTGCAGGTATACTTTTCCTCAATACTTAAAACAGCTAGAGTAATGGCTTGCAATTTGCAAAACCTTTTCCTCTTATTTATCTACTTTAGATGTTCGATTATCTGAAAAATCCGGAGGTACTGTATGGGAAATTGGGATCAAAATCAGCTGTATCAATTGGGAATTCCATGCTTCCGATGGGAGAGTTGGTTGTTGACGCATGAGCTGAAACGATCTCAGCAATATCGGATTCTGATTGCTGATAATGATGAGACCCTCCAAAGTTGTTCACATGGTGGATTGCTGGAGAGAAGTAGTTTGTCTCTGATGTTGCTGGAGATAAGAACAGCGGTGAATATGCTCCCAAATGAGCATCTCCAGCAAGAGCAGAGACTGAGATGTACTGATCTTCTCCATCACCTAGCTGATGTGCTGTTGATGGGAAGGAGAACTGAGCTGGCAATGCCAATGGCATCTCCTTCCTCTCCAAGTTCTCAGTGTCTACTCTCAGGTTAGCTCTCAAGTTCGAAAGTGCCTGCTCGTGTGAGACGCGTGCTAGCCCTTGCCTTTCCGGTGATGCTGGTGGTGGAACTCCGCTGGCCAACCGGTTGCACACGTGTGTTCCTTTGTATGTGATCTCAAACACGGTTGGGTCATCATCAGATCTTTGCACTTGCTTCGTTGCCCAGCAGTTTCGGACAAGACGGTACGTGCACCGGTAATAGCTCCTGTTGAACACATGACTTGTATAAGATTTCTCTCTCTCTCTTACATGTGTGTGTGTGATTTTCTAGGAAAAGAGAATAGACCTGGGGTATTTAGCTCCAAGAATGTCTTTCTGCCCATATTTTCTCCAACTGTATCCATCATCAGTAGGCCCTTCAAGTCCATTTTCGGGGTGAACTCTGATTTGTTCTGTCCACGTAGGCTGCATCTTCCTGTTCAAACAGACTCATTTCATTGCTGAAATTATCGTATCATCATTTTTCCTCCCCCCCCAGTGAAGTTGCTTACCTCTTCTTTGATGCATTGTAGTCATGATGGTCCCTCAAATTATTGTTCAAGTCCTCACTTCTGCAACTTCCATCGACAGATATGGACGACTCCAACGCCGGAGGTTGCTGGACCGGCCCCTTCCAGTTGAGGATGAGCAAGGCCTTCTCGTAGGAGGAGAGTATCCGGTGCATGAGCATGTCCTGAGCTCGAGACGGGGAGGTGGAGCAGAGATGAAACTGGAGCTGCTTAGCTTTCTCCATCCCTTGCACCAGCTCATTGATCAGCGTTTTGTATTCCCAGGTGCAAGCGCTCTCCATTTCCGCTTCTCTTATAGTAATTATTAAGACTGTGGTTGCTGCTGCTGTATGTATGTATGTATGCAACAGAAGCAGAAGAATGAAAACTAGGTAGGATTGAGAAGGGTGTGTGTTGTTGATGTTGGTGAAGAATGTGAATATAAATAAAGGGTTGTTTGCTGATATGGAAAGAAAAACCAAGAGTGGTGGAGTGGAAGTTTGACTGGAGAAAACGAGTTATTCTGCGTGGACCAGTCATTGGAACTTTACTGTGAACTAAGGAACTCAGAGTGCTGACCACTTCAAACACACACACTCACACACACACACGCACACTAGTAGTAGACATTTCACGTATAAAGCCGGAAATAAAATGTGTTTTTTTTTAATGTTCAGGAGGGAGTTGAAACTTCAAAAGCATTTCTCAATTCTGGAGAGATGGATTTTTTACAGTTGATTTGATACGCAACGTATTGCTATTCCTTGATTTATGTATTTTTGTAGATGGTGAACTCTTAAAACACTTATGAATCATGACTCTTTTATTTTTGGTTTTATTGAGAATGATTTTTGCAAACACATGATTTCTCAAATATTGGAAGTCGGGGAGGGATAGAAAATGTGTAAAAGAGGTGAGGTCTGTCTGGTACACATGTGCGTTTAGAGAGAGAGAGGGACAGCTGACCAATTCAAAGTTTCAAAGTAGAGAAAAAAAGTCAGGTGGTAAAAGAAAGTAGTTTCAACTTTCAATAATCAATACAAGAATGAATGAAAGTATATATTTTATTTATTTATTATATATTATGATTGATAATAGTCAATCAAATGTTGGCACTAAAAAATCTTCAAATTTCCGCGTCATTTGATTATTCTTCCACACAAATAACTGAATCCTGACCCTCCCACTTCCTTCTAATTTATCTCTCACTCAATCATCCAATGACCAATATTCAGTTTCAAAATAATGTTAATCTCATTTCACTTAAAAGGTTTTTAATGCAAAAATACTCAACTAATTGGAGATCAGTCGGAATTTTCAACCTCAATGTAGCACTGACTTCTCAAAATCTTAAATTAATTCAACATACTATAAATAGAAACTATTCGTATACTTCATGAATATAAATGTAGCTATACGAATATAAGAAAAACATATGCAAATAAATATACATATATAAAGATATGATCATGTGTTAAAATTAAATTTTATGTTAAATAAAAATAAATCTCAACTATCAGATGGATAATGTCAATTGTTGAGATTAAAAGCAATAACTATTAAAAGAAAAGCATAATTTTCGCCATGCTTAATAAATCATGCTTAATAGTTTAAAGATGATTTATAAAGCAATTAAACATGGCATCTTGAAAAAAAAATTAATATCAAAGGTTGATTTTTTTAAAATGAATGATGTATTTTCATTTATATTTAACACAAACTAACTTTTAACATGAGATTCGCTGCATATAACATAAATTTATAAAATATTCTAGTTATTTGAAAAGTATGTATTATTCTTCTTTTGCACTTTCTGGGTATGTCATGACAGCTTGACAACTATAAATATTATTTAGATCTAAATAATATTGCAACATATTTTAGCAGATATTATTTAGGAAAAACTCAAAAGAAAAACAAGCTTGAATGTAACATTCTAGAGTTAGTCTCCTTAGAGACGGTCTCAACATTTTTTTATTGTGAGTCGAACCTTAATACATCATTTCAATAAGTTAAATACATAATTTTATTTTTAAAAATTACATTATTTGCAACAAAGAAAAATATTATTTCATTAAATTCGTTTCACAATAAAAATGGTGAGACATAATTTGCAATAAAGAAACACATCATTTCATTAAATTCGTCTCACAATAAAAATGATGAGACCGTCTCATCTAAGAATTTGCCAACATTCTATAATTCAGGGTTGGAGTATATTCAGCTTTGAGTTTGAATATCAACATAAATAAGAATCAGAGTATTGTCAAGAACATATATATACATTGTAGCAAGGGCATATGCAGACTTTAAAACGCAAATTTCATAGAATTAGTGTCTCATCCACTAAAATAGAGCAGTTATTATAATTTTTTTTTAAAGGTTAAATATACATATACTTAAAAATTATAATGGGGCACCCCTTATATAACGCCATATATCCCTGAGGGGGGAGAAAAAGGAAAAAGGAAAGAGGAGAAAAATATTGAAAATTCTTGTAGAAGTTGAAAGGAAAAACATGAAATTGAACAAAATAGAGAGGAGGCCAAGTCTATTTTTGTGGTAAAAGTGGAACCCATGAAAGAACGTCAACTTTCTAGAAAGCCTTCATCTCAACCATCAACCACAATTAGGTGTCAAAGTTAAATCTTACATTATTATTATTTTTTTATATAAATATTCTCAGTGATTATGACCATTTTTAGCAATATATCAACAAATGTGGTTCAAACTAACATTTCTTAGGAAATATTCTTAGAGCTCGATTTTCTCTCAAGGAAAAGACTTATAACATACAGTTATATAAATTTTATTCAAAGTAATAAAAGCAACGCCACGTTTTTTAAATATTAACATTTTTTAGTTTATAAATTATCTATAAGACATGAGAATTATCAAAAATAAATAAATAAAACAGAATAAATCCTGGATGTTTTGTGAAATGTTTGAGCAAGTGGCCCATTTCGGGCAACATTTGCTGGACCCATTCTATTTATTTATGTATGAAAACTTGTGCCCAAGTGTAGTGTTCAAATATAAGTGTTTCAGCAGCCGTTTATTTATTCAATTTACAATTTATTACAGTCATAATGTGAATATCATCAACCATGAATAAAAATAAAATAAAATAAACTATTGATCCCTCCGAATATTTAAATCACCGAACAATAAAGAAAATCGTAATCTAGTAAATTATTATTGGGTATTTATTAATTTGGATGTATTAACTTTAATTGAAATATTTGATTATTATGTAAGAAACTGTCACGCCCCCAATTTACTTCCCCAGTTTATGAGAGCGCGACGGGGTTATATTCTGATTTATAAATTAACATTTGAAACGAAATAATAATCGAGTAATAGTTTAGGAGACAATATTCAATCTCATAAAGAAAAAAGATATTTATATTTACAACTAACAGTTCAAAAGGAAAAATAGTAGGAGTTTTCACACTCAACAAAAGGATTAGTTTTAGGAGTTACAAAACAAGTTCCAAACAAAACAAGTAGTTTAGTATTTTATACAACAGTAGGGAAGAGAAAGGTTCGGAGGTTCAATGCAGCAGAAATGACATGGAGAATATATGTATATGAAGATACATATCTTAGGATCAAGCTCTACTACTTATTTAGTTGCTTCCACATTTCAGCTTTCACTTCCTCCTTCCAAGCTTAACCTGCATGTTTTAGAAATAACACACAGGGGCTGAGTACACCGCGTACCCAGTGAACACGTTGTCCCAAAAACATACAAATATATAAATGTTATGCCATCACACAAATAAGACACAGGGTTTTGTTGAAATTAACCGTGCTTACCAAAATATTTTACTCTCTTGCATGCATCTCTCACTTGTGATCATTATCTGTTTTAGAACAGTGACGTGGAAGCAGGCCTACTTCCAAGTCACGATGAACAGTTAAGAAATGGCGAACCACTTCACTAGCTGTCATCAACAGTGCACTAGCCTCGGAACACGAAGCATCGAGACCCGATCGTAAATAATAAACAAGACATATCAAGGTACTGGTCACTTGATACTATGGCTCAGGGGACGAACATCCTGACTCACAATCAATGAAAATAACTCAGGACTTTAACCTGATTACTTTCATTGACGTCATCAACTCTCTGGCCAACTACGTCTGGCTCAGAGGACAGATATGACTCACAATTAAACATTTTGGCACAACATTTAACTTTAAAAGAAATCATTTTCATGCTTTTATTTCAAAACAAAACATGGCTTCACACATTATAATAAATAGATGCCCACCTTAGTTATTACAGTCCCAGTAGTGCTACAGATACTCAAAAGACTCGATCCCGACCCGGTGGATTACCTTCAAACAAGAGTAATAAAAGAAATATGCACAATAAAAATCTTGGCGTTTCAGATTTTCAGAAATCAACAAAATAAGACTGAAAATACACACGAATGTCTAAGAACTCTATTTTACTTGCAAAATGAGTTTCCAATATCCAAAATCCATTATTTCTTGAACCTCATTTTATAAATCTACCAATATTTTTCCCACGTAGACTGTCCTATCTACTCAAAAGCCTATAGATATAGAAGGGAGTCACACTGCTCATAAAACTGAAGCCTAATTATTATTAAATTGGAAAAATAGATGAAATTAATTTTAGTTTTAGTGGTTTCGATATTCTTTCATTGTACTCTCTCAATTTTTTTTGCTTCAGATTAAGGAATTTGATTAAAAAGAACCAAATAAAGGTTCCGAGCTATTCACTTAGTACTCCAATCATGTTATGTGGCTTTTCATGCAAAATTTCATATATTTAACATTTATAAGTTGTAATTTCTAAAATCAATCAAAATCTCTCATCAATTACCAATAAACAAGTCAACCCACTCCTATTTTTAAATTCCTACATGCATATTAACTACTAATATACTGCTAATATAAATAAAGATTGAAGATGGATTAATGTTTTTAAAAAAAAATGAGTTGAACTCACCCCGTTGCACTATGTTGAATATCTCGGAAAAACGATGCAGCAAAAAATGGCGATATGCACTCTCTCTCTCCCCCGTATTTATTACTTCAATTTATAAAAACAATAGTATTTTATTTATTAATGCTGAGTAATACCTTTAAGAGAGGTAATATCATGCCATGTGTGTAACATATATACACGTATATAAATTTCAATTATCTCTCCACACTTTAATTGAATTAATTGAAATAAATATATATATAAAATACTTATATAGCCAAGATGATTTTAAAGTGGCATGCCCTGCGAGAACTAATTTTATATAATTAAAGTTAGATATAATTAGATATACACGTATATAATATATATATATATATATATATATATATATATATATATTATTCTATTCTTTATAAATTCTCATAATTTTGATTACTTATCAAATCTCGAACTCTCAATCCAATCATTTGGATTGACTCGAATAATTATTCCCTAGCAATCCCTAATTCGGTTCAAAGAATGGATCATTAGATCATAAATTGTAATCCAATCAAATTTATTTATTAACTTGAAATCCTAATTTCCTGGGCTCGGGTCTCCAACAATAAATTTATTTATTCGATCATCTAGGGTATTCAAAATCATATCCATAGGTATAAACTTCATAAAATTTGAACTTATACCCAACTTCCCAATTAAGATTCATCAGAACCCTAAACCCTAAACCCTTTTTGCAGACTCATCCAGAATTTAGAAGTGAACTTGGAGTCTCTATCTGAAGTTATTGATACTGGTACTCCGTGTAATCGTATAATCTCCCGCACATATATCTGAGCAAGCTTATCCGAACTATAAGTAGTTTGAATGGGTAGAAAGTGAGAGCACTTTGTTAAACGATCCACTATGACCCATATAGTTGTATTCCCTTTCTGTGATTTCGGTAAACCTGTTACAAAATCCATCGTAATATGCTCCCATTTCCACTCAGGAACATCCAATGGTTGTAACTTACCGTAGGGTCGTTGATGTAATGCTTTCACCTATTGACAAACCAAACATCGCTCAACATATAAAGCAATATCCTTTTTCATGCCATCCCACCAAAATTTCATCTTCAAATCCTGGTACATTTTTGTGCTCCCAGGGTGAGCAGTATACGGAGTGTCATGAGCCTCACTCACGATCTCATTTCTCAACTCATCCTTTCTCGGTACACAAATCCTACCTTGAAACATCAATGCATTATCAGATGTTTCTTGATATTCTTTTGCTTGTCCCACGCGAACTTTATGACGTATCTTATCCAACTCATCATCCTTTCTCTGAGCTTCAATTATCCTCTGCCTCAAGTCAGATACAATCGTTAAGGTAGCTAATACACCATCAAGAGTTTCAGATGACATAATAACTTCCAAATGTAGCTTTTCAAAATCTTTAATTAATTCCACTTCGTTTGTAAGAAGTGAACCTAACCGCGCTGCACTTTTCCTACTTAAGGCATCAGCTACTGAATTTGCTTTTCCAGGATGATAGTTGATTGTTAAATCATAATCATTCACCAATTCGAGCCATCTTCTTTGCCGCATATTAAGATTCTTCTGTTCAAAGAAGTACTTCAGGCTCTTATGATCTGTATAAATCGCACATTTAACGCGATATAAATGATGTCTCCAAATCTTTAAAGCATGAACTACCGCTGCTAATTCCAAATCATGGGTGGGGTAGTTTAGCTCATTCGGCCTTAATTGGCGCGATGCATAAGCAATTACTCTGCCATCTTGCATTAGTACGCAACCCAATCCATTCTTAGAGGCATCTGTGTAAACAACATATTCCTTATCGGGCTCAGGAATAGCCAAAACTGGTGCTGTAGTCAGAAGTTTCTTTAGCTTTTGAAAACTTTCCTCACATTCTTTGGTCCATTCAAACTTCACTCCCTTCTGAAGTAATTGTGTCATAGGTCGTTCAATTTTAGAAAACCCTTCAATGAATCGCCTATAGTACCCGGCTAACCCCAAAAAGCTCCTAATTTCATTAGGCGTTGTTGGTGATTTCCATTCTATCACTGCTTGTACTTTAGCTGGGTCTACCTTGATTCCTTCTGTTGACACATTATGACCTAAGAATATTACCTCCTTCAGCCAAAATTCACACTTACTGAACTTGGCATACAACTTCTCATTTCTGAGTGTCTGCAGAACAACTCTGAGATGTTGTTCATGTTCCACTTCACTTTTGGAGTATATAAGAATATCATCAATGAAAACTAGAACAAAGTTATCTAGATATGGATGGAACACTCTATGCATCAAATCCATAAATACAGCTGGAGCATTCGTGAGTCCAAAAGGCATAACTATGAACTTGTAATGTCCATACCTTGTTCTAAATGCCGTCTTCGGAATATCCTCCTTCCTAATTTTCAACTGATGATACCCTGACCGAAGATCTATCTTTGAAAACACACTTGCACCATTTAGTTGGTCAAACAAGTCATCAATTCTCGGTAATGGATACCGATTCTTTAAAGTCAACTTGTTTAATTCCCGATAGTCGATACACATTCTCATCGACCCATCTTTCTTCTTCACAAATAGTATAGGAGCTCCCCATAGCGATACACTCGGTCGAATAAAAATAATATCCAATAACTCTTGCAACTGCACCTTCAATTCCTGCAATTCCTTGGGTGCCATCCTATATGGTGCTTTGGAAATTGGGGCCGCCCCCGGTTCCAAATCGATAACAAACTCTACCTGTCGATCTGGTGGCAATCCTGGTAACTTTTCAGGGAATACATCTTCAAATTCATTAACTATTGGTACATCCTTTACCGTTAGCTCTTGATTAGATTCTCCTTCAAGATACACCAAATATGTTTGGTTTTCCTCTTTCCTCATTAATCTTATGGCTTGGAGTGCTGATATAACAGGCACTCCTTGCCCTCTACGAAAACCATATATACACACTTGGTGTTCTTCTGACAATGGTAAGATAACTTTTCTTTCTACACATAAAATGGTTGCCCGATTGCTTGTTAGCCAATCCATTCCCAGAATTACGTCAACATCTTTCATTCCCATGACATTTAAGTCATTTAACACAACCTTATGAGTATTCAGCACAACTTCTAAATTAGAACATACTTGGGTAGTAGTAATAACTTCACCCTAAGGTATCGTTACTTTTAAACTTCTATCACCTTCAACTACCTTGAGGTCTAGGGTTTCTACGCATGAATGGGAAATAAAGGAATGCGATGCACCAGTATCAAATAAAACCATAACAGGTATATTATTAATAAGTCCCATACCTGCTAGATTCCCTTCATTCCTTTCTTGATTCAGTGCATACGCCCTAGCCCTTCCTTGTGGTTGCTCTTGCCCTTGTTGACGATTCTCTCCAGGGTTCTGCGGTGGAACTTGTTGATTCTGTCGACCTCCTCTTTGATACCTTTGTGCCCGACCTCGAGGTTGAGGTTCTCCCCTTATGGCCCTCAATTGATTATTAGGCCTCTGGTAAGCTGCTCTATTACCAAACTCTTGTTGGCGATTTGGACATTGCCTCGCCATATGACCTTTCCCACCACATTCAAAGCACGTAAATTCTCGAACTGCACATGCTCCAGTATGTTTTCTTCCACATCTATGACATTCTTGTGGTACAGGTCCCCTTTGCTCTCCTCTAGGGGCAGCTGGTACTGGATATCTCTTAGCTGGTGTTTGGAAATTTCCCCGCGGAAAGTTCTGATTTCCCCTATACTCTTGCTTCTTCTGATTAGTAAGACCTTGATAGTTAGGGCACTGACTCTCCTCAAACTTCCTTTTTGGAGTAGCAGTTGGCTGACTAGATTCTGCTTTGTCTGGAATCGGTATTTTATCCCTAGTCAAAGCAGCCTCTATATCCGAAGCCATACTAAGGTACTCTTGGTAACTCAATCCCTTATTGATGGACAAATGAGCTCGAATATCTGTTCACAGACCCAACCTGAACTTCTCTGCCAACTTTTTAGGCGTATCTATCAATTGTACAACATACTGAGATAGATCACAGAAACGCCTATCGTATTCACTTACTGTCATGTCTTCCTGCCTCAGAATATAAAACTCCATTTCCTTCCCTTGACGGTACTGTTTCGATATATATTTTTCATACAACACCTCCTTAAAATGCTCCCATGTAAACCTTTCATACTGCTCAGGAGTTAATGTTTTCACGTAAGTTTCCCACCATCTATCCGCTCTCCCAACCAATTGATAAGTCATACAGTTGATCTTATCGATTTCACTACAACGCATATGCATGAATATTTTCTCCAATGCACGTACCCAATTTTCAGTTTCAAGCGGGTCTTCCTCCCCATTGAAAGTAGGTGGGTGTTGCTTACGAAATATTTCTATTAGTTGAAATGACTGGGCAGGTAGTGCTGCCTCTCCTACAGGTTGTCTTTCGAATCCGTGTACTGATCCACTCCCTTCATCATGAACTGCATTTTCCAGTGGTATTTCATAAATGGACTCTGACTCCATTTCATGAATCGGCTCAATTCCATGAGGTTGGACCTGGTTCTGTCCACGGCCTCGACCTCGGCCTCGACCGCGCCCTCTACCTCGACCTCTACCACGTCCTCTCCCTCTATTAACTTCGTTAGTCGACATTCTGAAATAATAAAATTCATTAAATCCAAGTTCAATATATTATTTCCTCGCATGATATCACAAATCCCTTCACTCATCCCAATATCTCAAGTATCTAAATTACCAAAATAATTAACCAATAATAATCGAAATCAATCAAATCATCGATGTGAACACTGCCATCACTAGCATTCTCCTCACCAACACTATCCACGCAATGCTCATATATACTTACAAATGTAACTCAATTAACTTACATACCTAGATCCACCATATAAAAGCTATGTTTAGAATCTACCCACAAAAAGTAAAATCTTGGACATTTTTGCATTTTCAAAATAAATTTCATGTAACATGATAATAAAATCTCAAAACACAACTCGATTCAATTGAGGAATCATCCCAGATCCTCACACAACTTGACTCAATCACCTCAACAAACAATTCAAATAATTTCAACCGCATAACACATGAGTGGAATCCCACCACTCGACCAATAAACATAAACATTTAAAAGTTACCTGATTAAGCTGGGCAGGAGGAAGCAGAATGTGGAGCAATAGATTAGACAAAGGTTATTTTATAAATTTAGATTTCTGAACAAGAGAAATCAAAGTAGTCAGAGCAAAGAAGCATGCTCTGATACCACTCTGTCACGCCCCCAATTTACTTCCCCAGTTTATGGGAGCGCGACGGGGTTATATTCTGATTTATAAATTAACATTTGAAACAAAATAGTAATCGAGTAATAGTTTAGGAGACAATATTCAATCTCATAAAGAAAAAAGATATTTATATTTACAACTGACAGTTCAAAAGGAAAGATAGTAGGAGTTTTCACACTCAACAAAAGGATAAGTTTTAGGAGTTACAAAACAAGTTCCAAACAAAACAAGTAGTTTAGTATTTTATACAACAGTAGGGAAGAGAAAGTTGATAAGCTCATTATTTCACTCACTTATCTATATTATTTTTATACTATTTTATGTATTTTTATTGACTTTATATATATATTATGTGCATGAGTCTATATTAGGT
>JAPKLW010000172.1:504716-523599 GCA_026898455.1 Plectranthus barbatus
CAATCGAAAGAGATTTTCACAATATAATTTGATTTCTTGTCGTAACTAAAGGAGATTAATTGTAGGAATAAATCTGTAGATCTTTTGGAGTTAGTTAATTTATCTTGAGACCGAACGGAGATAGGTAATTAATTAATCTACTTTACGAATTGTCAGACAAAGAAGTTCGTAATATTTTTCTGATGTTTCACTACGAAGAGGAATTAAAATTGGGAATTAATCAATTTATTCATACATGTCATACTTGATAGGTAGATATCCTTAGGATCTGTGCTTCTCTTATTTGAATTCAAAAGCTTTTTTAATTTTCCTGTTTAATTTTCGATAGCAAGTATTGCGATTTCAAAACAACAAAACCTTTTATTCGATTTTCCTAATCAATATTTTCAAGAACGTCTGATTTAGTACTTCAAGATTATTCGTTGCTTCATTCCCCTGGATCGATAACCTTAGGGTTTACAAATTTATTTGCCACTATTTCTATAATTAATCTGTAGAAATTACAGTGGATCAAAAGGTTCGGAGGTTCAATGCAGCAGAACTGGCATGGAGAAGATATGTATATGAAGATACATATCTTAGGATCAAGCTCTACTACTTATTTAGTTGCTTCCACATTTCAGCTTTCACTTCCTCCTTCCAAGCTTAACCTGCATGTTTTAGAAATAACACACAGGGGCTGAGTACACCGCGTACCCAGTGAACACGTTGTCCCAAAAACATACAAATATATAAATGTTATGCCATCACACAAATAAGACATGGGGTTTTGTTGAAATTAACTGTGCTTACCAAAATATTTTACTCTCTTGCATGCATCTCTCACTTGTGATCATTATCTGTTTTAGAACAGTGACGTGGAAGCAGGCCTACTTCCAAGTCACAATGAACAGTTAAGAAATGGCGAACCACTTCACTAGCTGTCATCAACAGTGCACTAGCCTCGGAACACGAAGCATCGAGACCCGATCATAAATAATAAACAAGACATATCAAGGTACTGGTCACTTGATACTATGGCTCAGGGGACGAACATCTTGACTCACAATCAATGAAAATAACTCAGGACTTTAACCTGATTACATTCATTGACGTCATCAACTCTCTGGCCAACTACGTCTGGCTCAGAGGACAGATATGACTCACAATTAAACATTTTGGCACAACATTTAACTTTAAAAGAAATCATTTTCATGCTTTTATTTCAAAACAAAACATGGCTTCACACATAATAATAAATAGATGCCCACCTTAGTTATTACAGTCCCAGTAGTGCTACAAATACTCAAAAGACTCGATCCTGACCCGGTGGATTACCTTCAAACAAGAGTAATAAAAGAAATATGCACAATAAAAATCTTGGTGTTTCAGATTTTCAGAAATCAACAAAATAAGACTGAAAATACACACGAATGTCTAAGAACTCTATTTTACTTGCAAAATGAGTTTCCAATATCCAAAATCCATTATTTCTTGAACCTCATTTTATAAATCTACCAATATTTTTCCTACGTAGACTGTCCTATCTACTCAAAAGCCTATAGATATAGAAGGGAGTCACACTGCTCATAAAACTGAAGCCTAATTATTATTAAATTGGAAAAATAGATGAAATTAATTTTAGTTTTAGTGGTTTTGATATTCTTTCATTGTACTCTCTCAAATTTTTTTGCTTCAGATTAAGGAATTTGATTAAAAAGAACCAAATAAAGGTTCCGAGCTATTCACTTAGTACTCCAATCATGTTATGTGGCTTTTCATGCAAAATTTCATATATTTAACATTTATAACTTGTAATTTCTAAAATCAATCAAAATCTCTCATCAATTACCAATAAACAAGTCAACCCACTCCTATTTTTAAATTCCTACATGCATATTAACTACTAATATACTGCTAATATAAATAAAGATTGAAGATGGATTAATGTTTTTTAAAAAAAATGAGTTGAACTCACCCCGTTGCACTATGTTGAATATCTCGGAAAAACGATGCAGCAAAAAATGGCGATATGCTCTCTCTCTCTCCCCCGTATTTATTACTTCAATTTATAAAAACAATAGTATTTTATTTATTAATGCTGAGTAATACCTTTAAGAGAGGTAATATCATGCCATGTGTGTAACATATATACACATATATAAATTTCAATTATCTCTCCACACTTTAATTGAATTAATTGAAATAAATATATATATAAAATACTTATATAGCCAAGATGATTTTAAAGTGGCATGCCCTGCGAGAACTAATTTTATATAATTAAAGTTAGATATAATTAGATATACACGTATTTAATATATATATATATATATATATATATATATATATATATATATATATATAGGGGTGCGTTAAAGTGACAAGTACCCCCTTGGATGGGAGATGAGAATGAATCTGGGCCATTTAAAATATGATATGAACGGCCAAGATCATTTTAGGGTGCAATTTTAAAAGCTGCATTCGGTATTATAAAAAAGTTGCAAATTAAGGGTAAATTTGTCCAAAATTTTAATTGCAAGCTACCGCATTAATTCCGTATCCCTCGCTTTTCGCACACGATCTTAAACATATTTTGAATTAATTGCAGTTACCAAACACAATTTCACTCGACAAAAAATCAGAATCCTCTCTAAATTTTTCAACCCTTGTTCTCCAGAAATCGCCGTTACTACTCCGACATTCGTGCGCGATTTGAAGAAAATCTGCAAACGTTGAAGTTTTTGACGTCAAGGTATGATTTGAGCACTGTAATTTACGCATTTCAGCGGTTTTTCCATCTTCCATTCGTCGTTTATACTGAAGGATTGAACCGAACCCTAATTCGTTGATTTATTATTTTTGGTATTTCTGGCTTAGTAAGAGATTGTTGGTTGTACGCTGTCGAACATGGGGCGAAGAAAAAATGCTCGAAAAACACCAAAGAATCAAGGTATGTTTACCTATAACTGACATAATGTTGTTAATAAAATAAAATACGGTGCGAAATGTAGTAGAAATTTTGCAATTATTATAAGTACTAAATTGCGAACAACATTGTTTGGGAAATTTTTTTTTTGAAAAAAAAAAGATGCGATACAGAACAATGCATCGTTATAATTTTGTAAATACATCGATGTTTATTTTATTTCTGCTGTAACTCATGATAAAAACTTGCATAGATTGTTATATGAGTTCACAAATGAAGATATCAGAATGTGCATCAAGAAAATGTAAATTATAACATTAATATTCTATCAAAACTTGCAGCCTGTTATTGTTGTAATTTTAATATAATTTAAAATTCAATATATTATATCAAATGATATTCATTTGCATTAATGTGTCAAATTATATTGCTGTAATTGGTTTACAAAAGTTACTGTGACCAAGATCTCTACTTAAAGATTTTGTACTTTGAAAAAAATGTTAGCATTATATCTCATATTGCAGTGACAGACGAAAAATTATCTGACACAAATCATAAAAAAATTTGCACTAACTAATATTTTTAAATAGTTGTATTTGTTTGTATAGATAAAAGAATGTTTATGAAAATTGCATTGGTGTATTTTATATATATGCCTTAAGTAACAATGTAAATATGCTTTCGCTTATCTAAATATCAAATACATTATATGTGCATCATTGACATTAATAATATTGCTTTAAATGCTTTAAAATTATTACTGTTTTTATCAACTAAAACTAGCAATCTTTAAATTTCAAATGATTTTATCATTATATCACAATGTGCATTGACAAATGTAAATAATATGCTTATGCAGGCAAAAAAATTTGCTGAATGCTACTCTTATTTGTAAAATGTTGTCTGTCTGCATCCATTTTTATAGATTCATTAATATAGCTTTGAAATATGTTATATATATGCATTAAGTAATAGTATTTATCTGCAATTATATGATTAATATTTTAACTGGGATTAACACTTTAAATTTGGTTTTAATGTAATAATAGTTAATTTTAGAATGAAATGACAATATGCAATGACAAAAGAAAAGAAGTTGCAGATAAGAGTAAAAATACATGCATTACTTCAAATGTACTTGAAATTCAATGCATTTAAGTATATTGTTAATATCATTTTTATTAGCAATGTATTGATTTGTCTTATATACATGCATTGATGTACAATAACTATCTACATGCTTCAGTAAATTATAAGGATTTGCAGTATGTTACTCTTATTTGTAAAATGGTGTCAGTTTGCATTGTTTTTATAACTTGTCAAATAATTTTTTGTAATTTGTATGATAACAGAGAGGAAAAAAAGGAAAATTCAAGAAGAAGTGGAAGAAGAAAGTGATGACCAAATAGACGAAGGGGATGATTTAGATGATAACGAGTATAAAAAATACCCAACACTTGGTTATAGGTCAAGTCCAAGACAGTACGTTAAGTCACTTAGCAAGTTGAATCAGAAACAAAAAAATGCTATAAAGGAGTTAGGTTTTGGAACATTTATAGATATGAAAGTGAAAGAAATACCGATGCGGATGGGCTATTGGTGTGTAAAAAATTTTGAACCAGTAACTTGCAGCCTACTATTGAATTCTGGGGAAAAAATTCATATAACTGAGCACGATGTGTGGCTGACATTTGGATTTTCAAAAGGGATAACAGAAGTACATAGGAAAAAATTAAATGCAGGCAGCAAGGCCTTAGATGAGTGGGTCAAAAAGATGGGTAAGGATAAGTGGAGCATAAAAATTGCTGATGTAATCAGCGCAATGTTGTCAGATAAGGAGGGGGGATTTGGTTTAAGACAAACTTCATGGTAGTGATTGAGAGTGTATTCATCGAGACACCAGCTGATGGTTATATTAAGCCAAAAATACTGGAAAATTTAGTTGATGTTGAGAGCATCAAGAATAGAATGTGGTGTAAATATCTCCTAAAAAGCATGATAAGAGCACATGAGCTTTGGGAGTCAAAACCACATACAAAGTTCACAGGGCCTGTGCTGTTCATGACTGTAAGTATTAAATAATTTATCTAATTCAATTAATTAATATTTATGCATTATTACAAGTAGAATAGTTGCATTAAATATTGACAGTAAATGCATTGACAATTACTTCTTATCTCAGATGTTGTACGTAGACAGGGTTTGTCACTACACGAGGGAAGTTACACGACAATTTCCTACAGTGCATGGATGGACAGCACCTATCCTTAGAGCAAGGCAGAAATTTGAAATAAAGAAAGGAGGTTTTGGTCGTGGATGCATTGAAGAAAGCATACAAGTCAGCGAAGATTGTATGTCTAAATTTGAGACTCTAGAGGATGATAATATGGAGGAAACAACCGGGGAAGGTGATGATGAGAAAGCAGAAGGCAAGAAAGGGTTAAATAGCGATGCATACATCAATGAAGTCATTACTTCATTAAACACAGCCGCAACATCTCTTGCTACGGTGATGCAAATGCTGAAAAATGCTCCAGCGGATGTTGTTCAAAATCCAAAGTTTCAAGCTGCAGTGGGCGTTTCCAGATTCCTGATACCTGATGCCTCAACATCAGAAAATATAGACCCACCTGCTACAAAAGCTACTCAAATTCCAATTGATGACAGCCCAGAATTTAATGAGTGTTTGAACAACATGATGGATGCATGGGAGATAATGCAAGAGTTGGCTGAGTATGACTTCGATTTCTCACAGAAGGTAATTTTATAAATATTTTTAACAGTTCAAATTTTAAAAATATATGATACATACAATTGTTTGTATCAGCTTGATGATGGGAATAGAGAAGAAGATGCAACAAACAAAGAGGAAATAGAGAAGGAAACAGTGGTTGAACCAATGAACGTAGATGTTGGCCAGCAAGAAGATACAAACAAGGTACAATTACTAAAAGTATTGAAATTAATAATATATTATATTATTTGAAAAAAACATTAACTATATTTGCACTATTTGATGCAGTTTGGGAGTGCAAAAATGAGAGAACTATTAGAAATGGAAGATCGTCCTTCTTTTAGTTTAGGATTAACACAAGAAGTAACTTATTAAAAAAATAAATTGATAAATGCATGTTATTTCTTATAAAGTAGAATAATGTTACAAACTCATTGTAATTGTAGATGCAAACAAAAGACAAGGAGACACCGATTGAAGACACAGAAGGCATTGTCGCTAATGTCCTGAAGGTTTATCTAATAAATAATCTACTGAATTGAACTATTCTAATTGAAGTGATAATGTAACATTTATGTTAAAATACAGGAACTGGGTACTGATAAAGAAGAAGGTGATTATACAAGAAATGATGATGCATTTGCAGAGGCTTCGATACAGGTTGAGGTAAATGATTTATTTTTAAAAATGCATTGACGTCTAAATAATAATTACTTTGTACAGTATTAAAAATTTGCTTTGACATACAAATTTATATGATTTCTTACAATAATTTTGGAAAATGCAGACGATGATGATTTCGAGGATGTTCCAGATGTTGGGAAAAAAAATGAAATACCTATCACAGTAAACAATTCAGATATATACATACATTTTTCAAATCTTAACATTATAAGTATTTATATTAAAATGGACTAATATATTTTACTGAATATTACAGATGGCAACAAAAGGTACAGACAAAGGAGAATCAAGCAAGGTAAAAATAATGTATGATTTTTTTTCTTAAATACAAGTTATTGATTAACATCAACTCTGTTTGATATTCAACAATTAAGAAAAGAGGCAGAAAACAGAAAACAAGGAAGCGGAAACAAAGAAAGGTTGCAAGTGCTTTGGCTTCGCCATTCATGATACGGACAATCGATGCAACAACTCCTTTATCACATGATGAGAAAGCAATATACTACTGGGTAGTAAAAGATAAACAGATGAATGGGTAAGTTAATAATATACCTAATTGTGTAAATTAATTTCAATTAATAATATTTTTTTTGGCTGCAGTGGAGAAACAGTTTACAACGATGACAAAACCTTCACAACATTTGATGAGTTTAAGTCGTTTGCACCATCTGAGTGCGTCAAATCCGGAATTGTGGATGCATGGTGCTCCTACCTAAATTTCAGAGAAATGTACCGGTCATCCGAATCACCAAAAAGATTTTTCTTCACCACAATCCCATGCGTAAGAACATTGCAAAACATTAAATTTAAATGTTTAATTTTTATTGAATATATTTCTTTTCAAATATGTAATTTAATAAAAATTTGAACAGAGTTATACATTCATCAACAAACCAGAAGGATGGACTGACGAGAGAGCAGCAGAGACATTCATTGAAAGATGTCTTGCACAGATAAACATGAGAGATGACATTAACTTTGGAAAAATTGACATGGTATGATTTTAACTGTTTTGGTATAGTCTTCTTTAACTTGTTACTCAATGTTTCATTATTCATTGATATTAATTAGCATTATTGTTTAAACAAGATAGATTTTCATTGCACATTACTAATGATAACATCACAACTACAGGTTTTCTTTCCAATCTGTCAATACTTCCACTACTACATCATATGTTTCAACTTCAAGCAGAAATCAATTGTCTTGATCGACAATTCCAATCAGCTGGAAAAGAAACCTCTAGCAATGAAGTATGGAGATGGTCCTACAAAGTTGGTAAGTAATTAAATGAATTTTATATAACTGCATAAATTACTAATTGCTGAAAAAGTAATAAAACTTCTTTCTTCTTAATGCAAGGTGAATCTGTTTTATACACTATTGGAGAGGCTTGGATTGGAAGGCAAAAAGATTTTGATTCAAGATTTGGAGATAGAAAGGCTGAAAATGGATTGGAGAAACTCAACCAACAAGACCGACTGTGCTATTTATTGCATGAGGCATCTGGAAACATACAAGGGTGAGAAGACAAAGGATTGGAATTGCGGGCTATCCAGTAGAAATTCAAAGCCAATATTGAAAAACTTTAGAGTTAAGTTCTGCGGGGAGCTGATTTCAACGAACCTGAATGATGAATCACCCAAGTACGTTGAAGTAGCAAGGAAGTTCTACAAGCAAGAGGTTGACACCAAAACATTTGATTTCAGCAAATTCCTAAATAGCTATAGGTAGTGGGGTGAATTTTTAGCTTTCGTAATTGGTAACTCTTAGATGTTTTTGAAACAATGCTTTTGGAATTTACAACAAGATGACTGTAAGTGGGATGTTCTCATCACTGTTAAGACATGATGCATATCTTAGATATTATATTTGCAGCTGTTTCATGTGTATTTTAAAATTTGTGAACAGGTTTTTTTAGTTTTGCGTATAACATGTTATTTTTTTTACTTAACTAAATGGTTAATTTATCCACAATGACAAAATAAAACAACAATATTACAAATATTACAAATATATGAAAAAAATAATTTATAAAACTTACGAGATAACTAATAAGTATATTACAGTAAAAATCAACAAATATTTTTTGTAAAAAAAATATACACAATGCCATATAAAAAATTACATTGAGTAAACATATTAAGTTGCAATAAGTAGATGAACATATTTGCATTGACTAAATAATTTAAAATAACCGACCCAGTAACATACTTAAGATCTCATTAAAATTGCAGTTATAACAATTCAATAGTTGCATTGACTAGCAAAAATAATTTGTTCTGTCATTTTTTACAAATATTCCGATTGTTTGAACATTTAAAAAAAACATTAGAACAGTAATACTCATCCATTGAAAAATAAAAATATAATGTAATTAGACTCAATATATCTATATAAAAAAAAACAATGCTAATGTTGAAGACATAAACATAAACAAAAGTATCATTTCAATCATTAATATCTTTCCCGCAATTTCTGGAATCATGGTTCGCCAACTGTTTACACTTGCGACAGCGACGCTGCGGCTTTTCCTTCATTCTAGCAGCCTTTTCCTGTCGAGAAACAATACGACTCCCGCTGCCCTTCGTCTTAACTACATCAGGTGGATGAATGTTTACTTCCTCCGGCAAATCCTGTCCATAAAAATTGCCAAACATCTGTCGTTTATCAACAGCATTTGGGATTCCATTATCCATAGAAATTGATTTACCACCATCATCAATAACAGCCAAGAAAGAAGACAATCTGTCAACATCACCATCAAATATTTGAGTCCAGCCATACACAGACTGCATAATATCATTCTTCAGCCTCTTGCTCTCATCAATTCTCACATATGATTCGAAACTGTCAAGCCCAAATCTGCATGACTGCTTAACCAAATGTGTTTTCATCCATCGACGAAGAATATACTTTTCAGGAATAAGCATCATTTGTTTGTTCTTCATAACATAAAAAACATGACTGCACAGCAATCCCATCCTAGAAAACATTTTGCAGCTGCACGTGAACTCTGGACCAATAACATCATAATGAACAACAGCAATATCCTTTAACTCATCAACAATCTTGTACATCTCTCTGCCATCAACTTTTGAAAAATCCAACATGTAACAATAATCACGCGCTGATGTAATTTCATCTTGTACACTCTTAAAAATCTTAGCAGTATAAACAGATGAAACATGTTTCTCAAATCCAGTCTTTGTGCAAAAACTAGGACAAAAAGACTTATCTAAGTAATTTAACCTGGAACTCTGATGACGTTGAGCATCCAATGCATTATTAAAATGCATCCAAAATTCAAGAAGATTTGACCTTGAACGTGTGTACCTTTTATAAAAACTATTTTCACATTCGGATATAGACGTATTCCGAACCAAACCACTCATCGGAAAATCCCGAAAATAAGCCGGCACCCAATATTCTTTATTTTCGAACATAGATAAAAACCAGGGATGATCATCAAGCCCAAATGTAGTCATAATTTCATCCCAGCAATATTCAAACACCTCAGGCTCTATTAACTCCGACCAAACACATGCATTCAAATCCTTTTTGAAGTCCTCATCAGCACGAAGTTGTTTTGAAACCTTGTCTGCAAGTTTGAGCATAATGTGCCACATGCACCACCTATGTCGAGTGCTATTGAACACTCTTTCTACAGCCACTTTCATACCTAGATCCTGATCTGTTATGATAAGTTTTGGAGAAGACCCCATACAAGCAACAAACTTCTGGAATAACCAAACAAATGATGAAGCATCTTCCTTGGACAACAACCCGGCTGCAAACGTAACAGGTTTACCGTGATTGTCCTTCCCCGTAAACGGTGCAAATATCATACAATATCTGTTGAATATAAGATATAAATAAGAGTTAATGCATATATTTAACCTTAAACTGTAACTATAATATACAAGACATTGCTAAAAATATTTGTCAAATAAAAAATGAAAATTTAAAAAAAATTACAAAAAACAAATTAGAACTTACTTGTTTGTAGAATATGTCGTGTCAAATGCCACTATATCACCAAAAATCTGATAATTCATTCGGGAGATAGGATCACACCAAAATAATCTCATAAGCTTATCATCGGCATCGATCTCATATTCATAAAAAAATGTTTCACACAACTCTTTTCTCTTTCGCATTTCATTAAGCAACATCTGAGCATCGCATCCTTCGACAAAAGCTTTCATGTCTCTAGCAAAATTTCGAACCTCTAACACTGAAAATCCAATATTGTCATCCCCACCCAATAATTCAGATAACAAATTATGTGCTGCAGTAGGACCAATGTTGGATTTACAACAGTCTAAGATAAATTGCCGATGAACAGGATCTAGCTTACGATTGATCTTCATGAATTGTCTATGCTCAACTTCCACTAATTCATGATTATGTTCTTCTACAAAATCATGAACAACATAGCCCATGCAGCCAGCAAATTTGAAAGTAATCCTTGCCTTACAACCACAACGTGATGAAATACGCCTTCTAACCTTCAGATTTTCATCAACAACCCCTCTACCCAAAGTATTTGGATTAATGAACTTGTCGCCCTCTCTATTGCAAACAACATATCTCCAAATGATAACATTGTCAATTTTGGTTGAATGTGCCAAACGAGTATCAAAACCCACATTCCTAGCATAATGCTTGTAGAATTCAACACCCTCATCCAATGTTGTAAAACATTGTCCTTTAAAAGGTTTCAATACATCTTCACAAAGTGGAATGAAAACAACTGCAATAATAATTTTAAAATTACAGACAGTACAATATATTTTTAAAAATAGATGCATTGGTAAAATATTTATAAACGCATTAACTAAGTAACTAAAGTTGCATTAACGTATTATTCAAGTTACCACCTACAGAGATCAATACATAAAAGATAACTTAAAAAAACTCACCCTGCTTTTAATGATGTATGTTTATAGGCTCTGTTAATGCAACTAACCAGGCTACGTAAATGTAACTACTTATATAATTGAAATTTTAAAATAATATAAAAAAACCCAGACAAAAACAATACCTTCATCGCTTGAATTCATGGTTACCAGTTCCTAAAACCTAAAAAAAAAAACATAGTTAACAATTAAAAAACGTCTAATTAACATAAATTGAAAGAGGATCACTTGCAAACTAAAACGATTATGTCAATAACAATCGAAAAAACAACAAAATATGTATAGCATCAAACGAACATTGAAAGTGAAGACAGATTACCAGGGTGCGAAAAATCTCAACCGCTGCTTCTCTTCGATCGTCTTCAATTATAGAGAAGAAGATATACAATTATTTTGTTCGATCACGTTGATTTGTAGGGTAGCAGATCGCGATATGAACATATGAATATACAGACGAAATCTGCGTGATCATTGCCAAAGTTAGTTAAAGTTAGTTACAGACAATCAGGAAAGAAAATTATGTAAATGCAAAAGTACCATACCACCCTTATTACATTAAAATAATTATAAAAAAAATTAAATTAAGCTAAAATCTGGACCGCTCAACATGATAAATAGAAGGATAGGATTCATTCTCATCTCCCATCTAAATAGCACTTGTCATATGATTACGCCTATATATATATATATATATATTAATTATTCTATTCTTTATAAATTCTCATAATTTTGATTACTTATCAAATCTCGAACTCTCAATCCAATCATTTGGATTGACTCGAATAATTATTCCCTAGCAATCCCTAATTCGGTTCAAAGAATGGATCATTAGATCATAAATTGTAATCCAATCAAATTTATTTATTAACTTGAAATCCTAATTTCCTGGGCTTGGGTCTCCAACAATAAATTTATTTATTCGATCATCTAGGGTATTCAAAATCATATCCATATGTATAAACTTCATAAAATTTGAACTTATACCCAACTTCCCAATTAAGATTTATCAGAAAAATTTAAAATAATTACACAATCAATCTAAATAATTAAGCTATTTAGCTTTATATAAACTTAGGGTTATTACAGAAACAAAGGTACATTGACAATTTTATTTCAATGTCAAAAGGTCAAAACTTATAATTCATATATTATGCTTTTAATACCGTAAAAAAAATATTATAATTTCTATACTTTATTAAGCAGTGGCTAATAAAGTATTTAATATAATTATTAAATGGATGCATAATAGAGCTAAAGTGGTAGGAGTAGAATTAATTAATTGTATTTGTGTTGCTGAATGTTTTGGAGATTGAGAGGTCTGTTGGTATCCAATTCGAATCATGTGTTAACGTGTGTATTATATAAATTAAAATTTCTGTTTTGTTGTGTTGTACACTAAGATGCTGCAATTTCACAAGTCGCCTCTGGTGTATTTTTTTTTCCACAAGAAATAAAAATAAAAAAAGGTGGCTCCTTATGCAAAATAATTTGAGTATGGAAGATTCTTAATATATTTGATGTTTTTATTAAGTTTTGATTTCCTCAGCTCAATAAAATATGTTAATTTTCATGTAATAAACTCAGCCCTCGATTTGCGGTGAAACTTGTTAGAGAGCATTCCCAGAAAAGGTAAAACAGGTTTGAGGAAGCAGGTTTTAAACTGGAAACGTTATTCGACCTCATCGATTTGTCTGTCTGTATAATTATAATATAAGAAGCAAAAGTCAGATGTGAGATGTCAATGGTAGGTAGGTTCGGATACCATAATTCCTTATCCAATTTGAAATTATTATTCAGTTGGATGAATGGATAGTGCAAAACTAAAGATAAAAATTGACAAAAACATATTCCACCCCTTCCATCATAATAGACATATAAAAAAAAAAAAAAAAAAACTATGAAAAAAATAGTTTAAATTAAATTTGACAAACTGAGCATAATTATACGCATAAAAGTCTTGGATTTCAATAATGCAACATGAGGAGGAAGTGGAGTTTTGAAGTGTACCCTGAGCAATATTCGTATGAAATAAGTAGCTCTTTCTGAGGGAATCAGCGGGATTTGGTTTTTTTGTCAACTGCTAAAGATATGGATGGCCTACCAATTTGCCCAAGAATTTTCCTTCACAATTTTGCCATTATATAAAGACCACATAATCCAATCAATAACAACACGCACACAAACACATGCAATCGGATCTCTCTTATCAATGTGAGTCTGTGAGAACTACATTGCAAAGCAAATAGTTTCTTACTCTCCCTCAAGGGCTTCAAATCTTAGCCGTATGAATGCAGCAGCACTTACGCAATGGCTAAGACTGGAGGCTCTTGACGGGGGAGGAAGAGACATTTCTTTGCTTCTTCAGGCATGCCTTGGTTAATGGTTGGCTCACCAACCAACACACCAAACTAATTCACTAATTTCAATAGCTCCACCATCTAGTCATGCCTAATTATATTGTATATTTGTTCAAATGTAGCATCTTCAAGAACAGAAAGGCCAAGTGTATATGACATGCTGGAGATGCTCTTGTAAGATATGCAACATATATTATATGTATAATTAATACATTGTATATTCAATATTCCATAAATCTGTATACACTTGCACACAGTCACGTGCTATAAAAACCAACCATACTTCAACTACAGAAAGAATTGAGTTTAGAAATATGCACAGTTGATCATGGAGTTCTAATTATTCCAATGTTTCTACTTTCTTGTATAGCAATATTGACCTTGGAATTCATGTGGAGTTTCTTCATCGCTATAGAAATTGACTCGATTCAGAAAAGTTCATCCATGTAAGGTATTACAAGCACATTTCTTACTTCTTACAAATCATTATCACACAACAAACATCACTCTCAGAAGGAAGAAAAGCACTCACCTGCCTGCTGGCTACTCGTCACTTGTAAACATGGCAGCGGGCTAACTTCAACTGCAGCTCCACTTACATCAGAGCACTGCCAGGGCAGGAGGCACCACCAAGACTAATGTTGGAGAGGCAAATCCCAGTAAATGGCGAATTTTTCAAACCGCGAACAAGACCAGGTTGTTGTACCCTTTCACCCCATACATTCTTAATTGTAACATCTTTGAGAACTGGGAGAGCATTCGGATTGTAATTTTCATCTGGATGGTCTCCAACATCACCCGAAATCTTTATCCCCTTTCCTACTTTGTCCATGTATACGTTTGACACTGTGATGTTTCTTATAACTCTTCCCCTGCCAATATTAGTCTTCAAGTGGATGCCAACTCCCATATTAAATAGAGTAATGTGCTCAGCCAGAACATACTCCACACCTCCAGATGTTTCACTCCCAACGGCAATTCCAGCAAACGATGATGATCCAGTTACACGTCTAATGGTTATACCACGACTAGGACGGCCATAAGCAATTCCATACTCATCCCACCCACTCTTCACAGCTACCAGGTCATCTCCCGTTGATATGTAGGCATCTTCAATGCATACATCAGTGCTTGAGTCTGTAATATGAAACAAAGGATACATCATTCAATAGTATCCTTTTTGCATGAGACCTCGTAAGCTATATCTCAAAGCACAGAAAAAAGTTTCTTGTGATTACTGAGCAGACAAACGTTTGCGGCATGAGCATCACTCTAAATATATTTAAATCATAGCAAAACTGACTACACATTCAGAATCGTCAAAATTCCCGTTCTTGCACCCATACAAAATAAAATTTGAATTATAAGTCTCCAATGCATTTCATGAAACCATTTTTGCACCCATAATCAAAATAACATTTTAGTTATCACCTGGATCTATTCCATCGGTGTTTGGAGAATCTGCAGGAGCCAGTATGGTGACATAATTGATGACAATGTTGCTGGAAATAGGAGAGTGAGTGAAACCAGGTCAACTACCCTTGCCAAATCAGGTCACCAACCCTTTCAGGCATACAACATCCAGATTAAGAGCGTTACACAGGAATTGAGGAGAGATTTCACTATAAAGCATTCCCACAGTTATTAATATCCTCAACACTGAGTGACAGAACTGATCACAATCATTCAAAGCATGCTTATAAAAAAGAAGAGAAAAGTTATATTAGGGGGAGGGGGATGAGTGACCCGAGAAACATGCTGATTCAGTTGTGAATCAGGCTATGGTGTTACATTGAAATCCCTGTGTGCCTAACCGCCTATTGCCTAATGATATTTACTAAACGGCGCGTTATAAATAGTTTGGTAGCTATATCCAAAAAACTTAACAGTATTCCTATATCACAAAATCATAGCAGCTGCTATAAGAAGTTTGAAATTAGCAAATGCATTGAGCTGTTTACCTGCAATACACTGGGTGTATGTTCCAAAACAGCGAGTTTTCAAAGCTTATATTGGAAATGATTATATTTCTGGAATTCATTAATTAATTCTACTAGATTGGGTCTAGTAAATTGAAGAGTTCTTTGCCTCCACATGTTCCACCAAACGTCACCTTGGCCGTCAATTGTTCCGTTTTCACCTATAAAACATAGCAGCTCATGAACAAAATAGGGAAAACAATGTAGAATAAACCTTTTAATAGCAGAACTCCAGAGTTTAGTGCTGCATCTTTTCAACATTATATCAAGTAGAGGATAATTTGCTAAAACCCTTCTAATGTTGTTGACATTGCGATTCATTATCTACGGAATCAACTCCTTCAAATATTTGATTAAAAAGTCCAGTAAAATATACTAATCGGTTATTATCACATCATGGAGTCGATCCCCATGGATGAAGCTCATATACCTTCCTCCAGGTCTTTCTCTTCCTCTCCCATATGAAGGCAAGGGAGCTATTAAAGGCCATCTGTCAGTATCCTGCACCATTGAATATGGAGAAAAGTTAAAGATAATATGAAATGTTGTGTGAACGTTGAAACAAGGAGAATAGTTATGAGCATCATTATCGCAATAAAATATTTTTTTTAAAGTACTCATTAAAATGTGAGTGAGTTGTAAAACAAGGAAAGTAGTTTCAGCTATATGATTGCAGAAACATGGATGTAGAAGGATAAAGTCTCTATGGAACACCATCTATTGGACGTAGATTCTTAAATGACAATGAAGTCCATCAATTAGACCTCTATCCAAAGATATCCGCAAACATATCCAGGATTCCTAATGCTTTTCACTCTAAGTCTATCACTGTAGGCTTTTATCAAATCATTTGGACAAAGTTAAGGAACCCATGAGTATCAGTAATACTCCATAAGCAATCCACTCAAGAAGATATGCCGCTATATAAAACATTGCACTACATCATGAATCATGCTGAATATACTATTTGAACTGGCAAAAACACAGTTACCAGCAAACATTAAGTGAAGAAAAACAAAAAATTGATTGGAGAATTGGAAACTGCACTTATATGAGTAATGAGTCACGTGGTTGTCTTGAAGATGTTCAATTAGGAATATAAAGTCCGAAATGATTAACAATCTTCACGTTAACTACAGGAGAGGAAACCAATGTCTACTAACTATGCAAGATAGTAATAAATAACATCATTGGGAAAACACAGCAAGATCGAAACCATAGAGGAATCAAAATAAAAGTAATGAAGGAGACGTTTCCAATACCGTAGAGGCTTTGACAACAGCACCACATGCCAGGTATAAAGTCATCCGGCTCGTGAGATTAAAGGGTTCCGTTAAGAACTCCCCAGCAGGAATGTAGAGAAGAGTACCGCCGGTTCGGTTCGAATGCTTAATGCTGTTTATTGCTTCCCTAAAAGCTTTGGTGTTCAGAGTCACCCCATCCCCTACAGCTCCGAAATCCGCTATTGATATGTTTTCGTCACGATACGTCATTGGCACAACTCCCGAGCATGATACCCCATCGGAATTTGCAGTTACCAAGCAATTTATCAGAAGTACGGCAACCCCAAAGCAAAGGAGAACGGAAAATCCACGATCGTGCATTTTTATCTGAATTTTAGTTATTCAGAGAAAAAAAAAAAAAAAAAACTCAGAATCTTTATCCCAAACAGGGGTGGAAAATAAGTGGATTTGGTAATGAAAGACAACAGAAATTAGTGTAATTTTCCCGAACCTAATCAGCAACATATAAAATCCCGGTTAATGCTGTTGCTAAATCCTACACGACTGTGGAGAGTTACACTTGATTTATGCTATAATAAGAAGCATATGCACATAATTAAGCACGCATTAGAAAGGCAACTACTAAAGCAGTGTATAATTAAGCGAGATCTGGAAAATAATCCAAACAGAAAACTCCAAATGTGAATCTTCTAGAATGCCTGATAAAGCAAATTAGCATATAAAGGCAAAATATTAAGAAACGAAACGAGATGACAAGATGAAATATCCAGAGCAAAAAGTAGAAGCAACCTAAATTGATGATCGAAATGAGAGAAGGCGACACACAGAATTAAGTAAACAACAAAATAGTGATAGGAAAGTCTCTGTGTTCATGTTAGAGAGAGCGCGTGATGCGTACTGCATGATATTGCTACCTGAAATGGCAACCAGTGATTCTCCTCTGTTCGCAAGTGGTTGTCTTCTCCGGAGAGAGAGAGAGGCAGACGGTGCTCTGAGATCAAAGCACGACAATCTGTGCCGCGAATTCTCGATAATAAGAGTTTGTTTAATTTAGAAATGTATCCATAATGTTGGCACATTTATCAATGTATATCTGAGTTGTAAACCGATTTAATGATTGACCATTTTGACCATAATTATCTCCTAATTTCGCAGGTCTTCGCAATTAACCATAATTTGGCTCTAAAACCCGTGATTAAGCGCTGCTTGTGAATAAAAATAATTTAGATACATTCCATATTAATTGTGAATATTGACAATATTGGAAGTAATTTCTACATTTTAATGGATGTTAACTGACAATTGACTATTGTTATTCGCTATGCTTCATTTGAATTTTAGGTCAACCGGTAAATTCTTGAATTGAATATTATAGTGTTGGTAGGCTTGATCCTTATTCTTAATTAATTACCAGTCAATAATATTCATTTTGTAATACTTAATGTTGTGGCTCGAAAATGAACAAGTCCATTTATCAAGTCCGTCAAAGAAGAAAAGCCCAAAGTAGTGTATATCGAGCTCGAGCTATGAGCCTCGAGCTCGGATGAAGCATCTCGAACTCGAACGAAGCACCATGAAGTTCGAGTTACTTTTGATTAGCATGAAAGCAGCTGGTCATAAAGGAGTGCGTCGGTTCGAGGAGCTGCTTCGAATGAATCAATGCGGCTCCCCAGAAGAGTCACTTTATTGAATTCACTTTCTATAAAGAGGAAATAATTTTAACTAGCCAAATTTTATAACTACATGCACAAAATAGCCACCCTTATGAAAAACTACACAAAATAGCCAAATTGTACTTTGTCTGTCATATATGTCTTAGTCCACCAATCAATTTTTTCGGTTTATGTGTAAACCCTAACCGAATTATTTTTTTATTATTAAAAATTGAGGGAAACATTTAGAAAGTAATAATAATCCAATAAAATATTAGGGAATATATCCTCAGCTTGATTTCGTTATTTTCCAGCTTGAGTTCGGCATTTTCCAGCTTGAGTTCGGCATTTTCAGGTTGATTTCGGAATTGACTATATTATTTTTTAAACTTATCTTGATTTC
>JAPKLW010000172.1:546952-566412 GCA_026898455.1 Plectranthus barbatus
TCTCTCTCTCTCTCTCTCTCTCTCTCTCTCTCTCTCTCTCTCTCTCTCTCTCTCTCTCTCTCTCTCCCTGCAATCCGCAATCTTTTTTGGATTAGAGTTCACATTGTTGTCAGTTAAAACTCGTGTGGACCCCACGGGTGGTCCGTACATCTGAGACGAAAGTTTCAATAACAACTTTTTGAATTGAATAAGAGTGGGACCCACCTCACCCAAATCACTAATGCTGCAGTGCCACGCGTTTTTTGATCTGGGCAGGAGAATTTTGCTTACTTAAATTCCTTTTTTTTTTTTTTTGCGTTTTATTTTATTTTTTTCTGTCTTATTTATTTGAATAACCAATGCCCCCACCACAGCTATATGCTTTAGATTTGAATCCGTCAAAGACTGAGATCGAGAATTTGATGGTCAGCTCTTTGACAGCTATAATTCTCAATTTCATAGAATTTTTTTAGGTCGGTCTGGAATTATCATACCAAATCTCAATCAAGTATAACTCATGATAGAAGTTTGGCAAAAACTTGCGTTAGGCTGGCCTAAACGGTTTAGGCGGGTTTATCGTACCCAAATGGGTTCACCCATTCCAAATAGGGTATATTATATGGGTTTGAGCTTGGGTTAATGGATAAAACATGCCTAAATCTTGGGTTAATGGATAAAACCCGCCTAAATCGTTTAGGTCTGCCTAACCCAAGACCTTCCCTAGAAGTTTTGGTTAAATATGTGATTGATTAAATACGAGAGAATAGAATTCGAAAAACTTATTTATCTTTTCCCTTTAATGATGGAAACCATTTAATTACAAACACATATATTGAGCAAATCTTGTCAACCAAAAATATAGCAAATAATAGGGAATGTAGTTGCTTCACGATAGCTCCAACTATCACAGTTTAGTGAGACAAAACCACATGATAAGCCTACAAATTTCAAATACTATTGAAATCAAGAACGTGGATAAAATGTAAGAGGTCGTGTGATGCAATTGAATTCGATCCACTTTGATATTAGGTGTCACATGATAATATTATTACCATAAAATGTATTGCATTGAAGACTTCTCATGGATGAAAACTTTACTAATAGTGGCACCTTTTATACTAAAATGTAAAAGGCATATTAAACGAGAATCCAATTTCAAGGATTTAGCAATGGGATTAAAGACCTCTCGTTTCTTAATGATTTTACACGTTAGGCTTTCAAAATTCGGCACGACATTCCGTATACAACTTAAATTGCTAATATTCAGGGGCGGATCCAGAAAATCTTTGTTAAGGGAATACATATTAGCAATACTATACATAAAGATAAAGACTTACGAGTAAAAGTCCAAAATGAAAAAAAAATAAAAAAAATCGATCTCTCTTCATCCTCACCCCCTCACTCCACTTCTACTTCATTTTCAATTTCAACCCCTCTTCTTCTAAACAACTTGCCGATTAATAGATTTATCTTATAAAAAAATTATATCACCCAATTACTAAAACTCCGCCAGTGCTAATAACCTTATAAAATCCAAATAAAACAAAACTAAGAGCTAAGTTCATTGCTTGCATTAAAGTTTAATATGATATGAAGTAGTAGTCGAACTCGTCATTTTGTGCTCAAATATCATAAATTTGAATAATAAAAAGCTCTTTAGTTTAATATAGTGACAAAAATTTAGATGCACTTGGTACATAATAATAGATATTTATGAGATTTTCGATAAAATGTGATACTACTTTTTGAGATATAGCTTGAATCCAACGTTCAACTACCTACATGAAAGAATTCATGAAAATCAAATAAAAAAGTTGAGGAACCCCACCTTTCCTTTTGGGCCAATAATTCATTGGAAGGTGTAAAGGTGAAGAAGGGATTGGAGAGAAGAAGAAAATTGTGGTTATATAATTATGTCCTTTTTTGTGGGAGAGGCGCTCGTGACGTTTTCATTAATTCTCTAAAGACTTCGTATTTAATGGGAACAAAAGAAAAACAATAAAAAGCCCAATCTTGTTTTTCTCCATCTCCTGTGAATTACTTGCCACGTGTCGAGTGATATTCCTTACTAATGGGGGTAAAGAACTCTAACCGCCTGCCCAAACGAATCCATCCGAGATCAAAACTTGATTTTGTTATCAGATTGATGATGGATCTTAAAAATTAACACAAATCTTTCTCAATATATTTCTGTCACTCACACGCATCCGATTAACTTTACAGGGGTCATTCATCATAATTCTTGAAGCAAAATCAAGTTATTAGTGATAACATAGTCTATCTAGGGTGAACTCATTTGGACTCTAAGAGCACGGCGAGTCATTACAGAAATTGGACGCTTTTTTATTATTATAAATATGTCGTGAAGAGAGGAATGATTCTGAAATTCATCTTTAAAAAGCCATTAGTGATAACATAGTCGATGTTGGGTGAATTCATTTGGGTCCTAAGAGCACGGCAAGGTATTACATAAATTGAACATTTTTTTAATAAATCTATCCAGAAGAAAAGAATGATTATGAAATTCCTCTTTAAAAAATCTTTATATATAGAGATTAAGAAAAATAATAAATATTAATAGAATTATTATGCATGATTAGGTTTTGGTGTGGATATTTATCAAGTTGACGCAAATTAAGACAACTTGAAAAAGAAAATCGAGTTTTTTCTAATAATTCAAATATTAAGAAAAAAAAATAATTTATGAACTCAAAAAAGGTGTATTTTGTCTTGTAGTGAGAAGTCGGGCCACTGTTCCAAACAGAGACTGTCACTGCCCAACTGCACACCGACGTCAATGATAGATGCGATTAATTACTTTCCTTAATATTTTAATTAATACCCTTCAATAAATATATTATAAAATTACTTTTTCATTAATAATTTTTAGTGACTTCACGATTCCACCTCATTTTGAAGCTATGGTTACCATTTTGGATTTTCTTTTTTCCCCTTCTGGCTAATTTGAACCACTTGTTTTTGGATTATTCTTATTTTCCTTGTCCATTCAATTTCTACTTCATGGCTAGTTATGGTACCCATCAAATAATTAACATAAGTCATGATTTACAGTTATGTTAAGTTTATTGTAAACTTTATAGAAACTTCTAATCATGTTATTCATGTATAGCTAGTATTGTCAATTTTTATGACGATTCAATTCAAGTTTTGTACTGTAACAATGAATTTGGGTTGAGAATGAATTTAAACTTTTTAACTCGAAGCACCAAACAAATGAAAAAATCGTATCAATTTATATAATTGAATAATCAAATTAGATACGAATATTCATTTTAAAAATATTTTATTTTGTTTTCTTTACTCATTTAATATTTATCATATTGGAACTTTATTATTTATATTAATGTGTGTTGGTCCTGAAATCAAAGAGTATAAATATGTAGCGGAAATAGGTTAATTTGCACTTGCCTCTGAAATTGACTTAGACTCACAAAATCAGTTTAGCTCAAAAGTTTGTTAAGTAAGTTTCAAGATATACACTTCAATATTTAGGAGAGTATCGAAGGTTTCAAAGTAAGTTTGACAATTTAGAATGTAGAAACTTAATTAAAGCAAGTAAATAAGACCAATTTATAGTCTCCTAGTGCAAATTGGTTGATAATTTGAATTCTTCCCGTTAGACACAAGAATCCAATCGTTAGAGACAAGGAGAATGTCGTCCAATCATCACCCATACTTTTGGTCTGCTCTGCTCTGTCGCCTTCTTTCTACCTACTTTTCGTCAAACTAAGTTTCAGTCCGAAGAATCCAAGTATGAGACTTCCTCGTACTGACTGTTTGATATTACTTTGAGATAGTTTAGGTCTGACTTGTGTTTCACGTGTCCTTGATTGTTGATACTGAAAACTGATATTCCAAAGTCAGTTTCAGTTTCCAGTATCTTACTTCGGAAAATTTAGTTTCCAGAAACTAAGTTTCTAGTCTTACTAAATTTCAATGACGAACACTTGTCTTCAGAACTTTAAGTTTCTTTGGCTCTCCTCTTCTAGTATAGGAACTTGGTTATGAACATATTTCGTTATGAACATATCGAGCTTTTGTCTTCTCAGTTCCTGATAGCTCCACTCGGTCTTTAGAATCTAAGTTTCTAGTCTATTACAACACGATCAATCCTATACAAGGATTACAATCAAAGACCCTAGAAACTTAGAACTAAAGTTAGTTTTGACATATCAAAATATCAAATTAAGAGAGAAACTGAAACTCAGTTTTTAACAATGTGATTTAATTTAATTTAATTAAGTGTTGTCATCCAATGTATTATTATTTTAATTATATTCCGTTAATCAAAACAAGTCAGCCAATGGATATTTTTTGCTCCATCATAAATTTAAGATAAAATTAATAGGTTGATATAGATATTAGTAAAACATATAATCTGCTATATATTTAAGAAAATCACAATAATCTGTAATATATTTGAACCATTCACCCAAAATCACATTCACATTTAATGACAATCAAACACTGAATATAATCGACCAAGACCTATGTCAAATTTAAAATTTAGTTGAAATTTCATCAAATTTTAATATTTTATTACTATATCTACGCACAATACATAATACGCATCGTGCGAATAGCAAACTAGCATAACATCGATGAAACAAAGAATTATGGAGCCGGAGAGGCATGGGCAAGGTATGCCTTGATCGGGACACGGGAGTTTCAAAGAATGCGGTTTGACAAAACTATAAGATGCCCTTTTGAAATTATTGATATGAAATTGACTATTTCATCTACAACCCATAAATGATTTGCGAAATTCCGACCTACCTGTCGATACAAATTTAATTAAAATAAGTTTGATTTTGGGTACACCTGGTTCACTGTCGCATCATCTCAGGGCTTTTGACTTGGAACATGTAGACACCGACTAGTTGACAATTTTTCAGCTTGTGATCGGTGCTTTCATTTTTTTATTGTTTCATTCTAGAATCTAGAACCTTATTTTATTATTTATTCCTCTAATTATTGTATGTCTTAACCAAATTATTAGTTTTTATATCATATATATATTTTTTTTTTGAGGAAGTTTTTATATCATATCTTGAGTGAGTTGTGACGAACCAATAATAATTTGCAGGGCCCTTTTGCTCATAATAATTATAATAATAATTTGTAGGCCCCTTAAAATAAATTGATTGTATATATTAAAGTTGTGCTTTATAAGTCTTTCGGAAATATTTCTCAATAAAAAATATTTTACCTATGATTTTTTTTATAAAAAAAATTAGAGATTAATTTGTTGGAATGTTTAAGTAATTAGTTAATACTTGGTAATATATATAAAAGTTATGCTTTATCGGTTTTTTCAGGAAATATATCAATAATAATTAATTTATATATAAGAAAGTTTCGAGATTAACTTTAGTTTTTTTTCCCTTTTTCATATTTAGAAAAAGTTATGCTTGCCAGCTTAACTATGATATATTATTTTCTTTCAGTCTTAAATAAAAACGAATTTACAACTTTATCTATTCTCAATTAGTGGTCCAAATTAAAATTTATTCATAATCTATCAAATATATTTTTTTAATAACTCATATCTTGTTGTTACAGATGTTACGCTTATCAATTAAAGAATTCAAATTATGACACATATTTTTGCTTTATTTTTAGTGTTCAATGTAATAACTATATATGTGTACATACATAACTAATATTTAAGCAATTAAGCATAAATTTGGTGGGAACCACCCTAACCTCTTAATTAAATTGAAGCTTTACTTTTGCAACGTAAATATAAAAGCCTCGTCATTCATGGAGAAAGTCAAACTAATGTTGAAAGGAATTTCATATGTTCCCTTTATTTGTTATTAAACGATATATACCACCATCATGGAAGAATAAAATGAAGCGATTTGGGACCCTCTACCACATTATTTAATTCTCTCAATCATTCATGTTCCAAATTTGTAGTTCCTATCTTTTAAAGTATGGACTAATTTGGCAAACCTACTCATTCCTTATATTAATCATATATATATACATATATATTCCTATAAACTTGTGGACCAAAGTGTTAGATTAAAGTTCGCATAATATACATAACAAGAAAAACACGAGTTATTGAAAATGCATATAACAAAGTAGTTGGGGTGGCAAATCATGTGTACCGAATTTTTATCGTGTTGATTCCAATCGTTAAGGTTTAATTTGTATTCAATCCATTAAAAATTATCTTAATCTATATCTGTATCCGATTCATTAAGTTTAGATTTGAATCCAATACGGATCCGATTTATACAAAAAGAATCTGATCCGACAAACACAATAATAATCATTAAAAATCTGATAAGATAACATAATAAGAATTTGAAAATTTTGAAGGAATCAGGATCTTCAATCAACAACATTAATTTGATAATTATAATTTCAATTGTTCAAACATCCCAAAATACTTATTTCAACATCGATAAATCGTAAATTCAAATATTCTAAAATACTCCCCTATCCTGATTCTCATTTTCTATTTTGGTTCGTCTCATTTCCTAAAATAGTAAATAATTAGCTCAAAAATAAGAAAATTATAATTAATTATTTGAAAATGTTGGCTCCATATTCTCTTTCTTTCCATTTTACTTTTTTTAAATAAATAAAACAAACATTCCACTCACTAATACATCACTAATACACCATTAAATTCTCTTATTATTTTAAATATTGGTTATTGTGCCATTTAAATTTGAGATAAGTAAATCAAGACGAAGGGAATATGAAATAAAGCAACAACATCAACATTACAACGTTTGCTTCAAACACTAGTTGCCAAATTCCTCATTTTTCAAATACTTAACAACATTCCACTTACAAATTAGAGGGGGAAATTATTAATTAGAGCTTTAAAATTTATAACAATAAAATAAATTTTAGTAATTACCTTTCATATATTATGGTAAATTTGCAAGAATTGAGGCAATTGATGAGCATATAGATGAATCTAGAGTAGTTTTATTAACTTTTAAATTCAAAATCTCACTAACTAGTTCATCAGTTGATATAAATTAATTAAAACTTTAAAGTTGAGAGCAAAACTAAACAACAAAAAAAATATTAAATTATGTTAGTTCGAATAAAATAATTATTAAAATTATTAAAACTATAACATTATTTATGTTAAGATTATTTTTTTTAATTATTATATTCATCTAAGTTATTAGTAATAAAACATTTTTATTAATTTATTAATAAATATCCATATCCGATCCAAGATTTTTTTTATGTATTTATCGTGTTGATTCGATAAAGATATGTGTCTGATAATCCTCTATTCAAATTTATTATTATTATTATTATTATTATTATTATTATTATTATTATTATTATTATTATTATTATTATTATGTTATATCGGATTGTCACATCGTGTCAAGAATTGACACCCCTATGACAAAGTATATATTTATAAGCATATATAGCAAAAAAAAATGAGTTATTGATCACAAAATGCATTTCTCATTAACACGGTGTAAAGAAGTATTCCTACCTAATTGTTGTTTTGATGTGTCAAAAGAATGTAAAATGCTCAATCTGTCTCTAAACGGCTATAAATTTGAAACGCTCATACCTCGTCCATAAATAGACGAAGCACTCAAAGAGAAAATGTAGAAAGCCAAAGAAAGAACAACACTCTGTGCAAGTAAAAACTCGAAGAGTTTCTAACATCAAGACTAAAACTTTGCCAACTGTGTGTAATCTTTTGAACATGAGACTCCTAGCTTTCTCAGCTAAAGTTATTTCTTGGAAGAAAAAACACAACTCTTGGTCCCGAAATATCAGAGTCGTCGTGTTGATAACTTAACACGAAATGCAGCGGAATAGTTTTATATCTCTTGCACTTATCGTTGTTTTTCAAAAGTTAGCTAGCTCAAGTTATGTCTTAAGTTTGTGTTCAGATATACTCTAGCAACTCTGTTGCTAGGTTTCAAAACAATCTTGGAACATTAATATAATAAAACAGTAAATGAACATCAAATTTTATAGTGGTTCGATCCAAATGATCTACGTCCACTCCTTAGCCGAAACGCTAAGAATTCCACTAGAAAAGTATACAGATTACAAGGATTCGCCTTTCCAGTTAAGTAGGCAGTGAGCTTTCGGCCTGGCTACTTGACAGCTATCCTCCGTTGATCTGAACTTCTCCGATAAGGTTAGGCTGGGTCAAGGGCACACCTTCGAAACTCCTGCCTTGCCTGTGGTGAAAGTTTTAGAGTCACTTCCTGACTTTTCTTGAATGCGGCTAAACGCCCGTCTTAGTCTTGACCTTTTCAGGTGTTCGACTGTTGGATTCTTTCTGAAAAGAAAGGAATCCCAATGATTGAACTATTCTTGATTGCGATCAAGAATAACTTCAATGAAGTGTCAGTATGTCAAATGAGCGACACTTCTGGTTGTTGGGAGCTTTTAAATGTGCTTTCACGCGGCTCTCAACAAACTACTTTTTGTTTTTCACTTTGTCAAAGAAATCTCTTGCTTGAGTGTTCGTGAGTGAAAACAGTCAGTTGTTGAAGTAAAGTAAGTAGTATTTTCTTCAAGTAGTCAAGTTGTTCTTTTTTCTTCACTTTCGGACTTGTCCTTTTTATAGGTGGAGATTCAAACTTTGAATCTCCTTATCCGTTAGACTCAACGGCTCCTTGATCCGAAAGTGCTTTGTCTGTGACATTCACTTTTGTTTTTGACTTGTACTTTCCTAGCCACTTCGGGAAAGTCTTATCCTTTTGCGTGAGCTTTTTGTCAGAGTCGCAATCCAGCTTCAAATTTGATTCTTTTGCTTTGGTAAGCTAGAATCTGCTAAAAGTATATTCCTTGTGATCCTTTGACTTCTGTTGCTTGCGATTCTTTATTCATTGCTGATGGATCCGAATGCTAACTCCTTAGCATTCTGTCTAGCGAGCGTTCAGCCATTTGCTAGTGATCCTTTGTTGGCTTGCTTCTCTAGCAGTTTGTAAGTTGAATGCTGATATCATCTGCTTTGTGTCTGCTAGGGATTCTTCTCAGCACACTAGTCTATTACAACTCAATGTACAACTTATACAGGACTTTACAAAGTGTGCTAGACTCTCTAGATTTCGGCAAATGATCGACCAACTAAATAAGGTTTGATCCAACAAAACCTTTTACAAACAAGTCCTAAGGGAGATTTTAGGGATAATTTCCCAACAACAACAGTCACTGCATATCTCCAGCAGTGATTATCACGGGCGTCTAGCCAACCAGTTCGATAGATCGGGAGGAACTATAAAGCTCTCAACATCCAAAGGAGGACGTTGTGTGGTGCGCCTACACTCCAAGTCTGCAAAATCGAAGGAACCAGAGGCCTGGACGAGTGAGCTAGTGTACTGGTAGACATTGGCATCTACTAGCTAGCGATAGATCACGAGACCATCCTGTAACTGGGGCTTAGTTAATTTTCAGACCTTAGTCTGAAAAGAGGACATAGAACTTGTTGTCTTTTTACTACTTTTTACCTTCTTGCAATGATTTTGAAATTCAACACATTGTAGTGTTGTAGTATACTTGAACCGAACCTAAAACTCAAACTCGCTGACAATCTGTTTTACAGAAACGCAAACTTGTCAAAAACCACTAATTTGTGAGTGCAAGTTCTTAAGATTTCCACTATGCATTAATGAACACTCAGTTTGTGCATTTATTTATGTGAATCTATTGAATATTAGTTCTAGATTGGACCTTTTAGTGATGTTTCGATGCTTGATTCGTCATTTTCTATAAATGTTATGTTTGGTCTGGTTTTGAGCTATCAATGTAGGATTCATGTGCATTTGAGTTGTTTACAGAGTATGATGGAGAGTTGAAGTGTTGTATGGGGTTGGTGGTATGATGGATTTATATAACGAAAGCATTATGATTGGTATATTATGTACAAGGTCGATTGGTTCATATACTGAGAATCATAAATATTGTATGTTCATCTCCTGTCTGAATTAACAAACATGTGTCGCAAACGCTCTTATCATCTTATCTCATTGATAGGGAGATCATACGGTGTGTAGTAGATCACGAAAGATCGTATAGATCATTTGACCTAGCGAGACATAAATGGTTATCACAGCTGAGAAAGTCCCAGGATAGACTGTCAGTGTAAGCTGCAACATACGCAGTAATAAGCATCTTATCTTGGATGGCTTGGTATGCTGGTGCGAGGCACGCATTGATAAGGACCTAAGTTGAGATCAATTCCTTTATCTGACATTAAAGGAATCTGGATCTTTATAGCTTGATGAGATCCTAAACCTAAATGAAGGTACAGAAGTATACACAGATTGTGTATCACTTTGAGTTGCAGTGAAAGACTCTAGTTGAGCTTGTATATCTGTATCTTGGGTGATAGCAGTATGTGTATGACTGTCTAGTATTGGAACTAGGTAACCACATCCAGTATAAGATGGTGACATTCCCTGAGCAGGTCAAAGGCTCGTTATGCTAAAGTCCTGCAGGTTGATTAAGTTCAAGCATAAGTGAAAAGGTTTGAGTGGATTGACTCAGGAATATAAGATGTTAATTAATTATATGGCTTGTCAAAACCTAAATTAATTAACGAATGTCTGTAACCTTAAATGTGGGGATATACCCATGCAACTCGTACCTCAAAACGTGGTAGCAAATAGGTAGGACAATATTGATTATCCGGTGGAATGAATCAATATTAATTAATTAATTATATTCTGGATTGAATATGAGAATTAATTAATTGATTGGCCTTATTTGCTTTTTGCATTCTGATCCCTGGTCTAGCCCATGAAAACTCAAGCCCAATAGAAGTCCAGAATTTCCTATAAATAGGCTTTAGTTTCTCAGATCACAACACACCACAAGATCATAAGTTGCAACACAACAAATGAGGATTTGGGAGTTGTGTATGATCGACTAAGATCTGAAAATGAGGAGGAAATTCTGCTTCTCAACTGGGCAAAGAATCCAAAGGGAATCTTCATCAGATATTCGGATTGGAGTTGGGATACAGATCAGAAACGACAACCCACATTATGAACTCGGTGTTTGGCGAGTTTTATAGCAGGTCACTGAGTTCTTACAATTGACACTGAGCTCTCTATGCGAACTCAGTGGCCAAAATGGGCAGATGGCGACCGCCAAGTGTGTTTCACGGGTTGCCAAACTCGTTTTGAAGTCCAATTTTGATGTATTTTTTTCATATCTTTTTGGACTTCTAATATTTAGGGATATATATAAGGTTCCAGAGTTTTATTTTTCATAGATGGTCATTATTTTTCTCAATTTATTTTGGAGAGAACGGAGAACCCAACGAAGAATACAAAATACGAAGGTTTGAAGATTCAAAATTGTAGACCACGGTTTTGAGTTCTATGTTTTCATGTATTTTTGTATTTCTTTTTTTTCTTGTTGATGGAATTTAGCACGTCAGACTAAATATCTATTGGATTCTAGGGTTTGAAACTGTGATGAATTTTATGCACTAATTTATTTAATTTAGGTTTCCTTCTTTTACATTCCGGTTATTCTGGGCTTTAATTATTTGCTTGATATTGATCATTGATGGTGAATTGATTGATACTTCTTGAATTGGGAGGTCCATGTTTGTCAATAGGTTGCAGGATAATTGGATTCAATTATTTGAATATCTGAGAGAAATTTAATTAATTGAAGGATTTTAAAATCTGAGTTTTTTAATCAAGAGTAAATTTCTTTCTGTGCATCCGAGATGAGTTATTAGGAATTTTATTTCATGTAATGGTTTATAATTCGAGAGAGTCGTCTGATAACATATTTTTGATTGACCCATGTGTTGGAAATTAAATTGGAATTGGATTGAATAAATACTTTGCATCATTGTTCATTATAGTGGATAATCCTAGAATCATGTTTCTTTCATATTTTCTAAATTACTCATTTATTTATCTTTTTATTATTTATTTCCAAATTGCCTAAATTAATTACTCAATCTCTTTATCTAAGTCTCTAGATAGTAGTTAAATATTTGTGTTAGAGTGCTTGATTATATTTTGAATCTGCAATCTTTATCTTTGATATTTTTATTACTTACCATCTACAGTGGTCTGTACACTTGCAGAATAACGTGTTGCAAAGCACGTTATCAAATTTTTGGCACCGTTGCCGGGGATTGCATAGATTTATAATTAACACTATTATGATATTAAGCCACCAATATAGAATTTATTTTACGTACATTTTATTTTATTTTCCTTGTCGATCACTTTTGGTGTTCCTTTTCAGATGGTATATATGAACCAGATTGCAAGGTCCTCCACTTAAACCTGTTGATCCGGAGATTGAAGCTACCTATCGAAGAAATTCTACTAGGAGAAGATTAGCGTTCACCATGGCTGACAATCACTCGGCACAGATTGCAGAGGTAACTGCATATGATGAATCCGAAGCTGCAGGAGCAAGAAACACAAACAGCAGCTCATGATCCGACCATCGATGTGATGTATGAGTCTATAATTGATCGACATCGGAATGTTGAATTTGGGCGGAGGGTAAATACGCCAAACTTTGAGTTGAAGACCGGATTGATTTATATAGCTCAACAGAATTAGTTTGGAGTGTCAGCTAATGAAGATCCTCATGTGCACATTCAGTCCTTCTTGTTGCTGTGTGACACGGTTAACCAGCGCCAAGTACCAATTGACTACATTAGGCTGCGGCTGTTCTCTTTTACACTACGGGACAAGGCCTTAGTTTGGTATTTATCACTGGACTGCAGTGAGATTACGACATGGGAGGAGCTATGCAAACAGTTTCTGATGCAGTTCTTCCACCAAGCAAAACCATCAAGCTGCAGACTCAGATTGCTCAGTTCAGGAAGTTTCCTGGAGATTCTATGTATGAGGCGTGGGAACGATATAAGGAATTTCTCCGTGCTTGCCCTTGTTATGGATTTTCTGAAAGATAGCAGGTGTGTTATATCTATGTAAAGCTCGATAATGAAACTCAGAAGCATGTAAATGCTTTTGCTGAACAATCTATCATTGCTAGAGCTCCTAACAAGGCCATGAAACTGTTGGAAACTCTAGCTAAGAGCGAATACAACTAGCCAACTGAAAGATGTGATCACAAGATGGATGCAATTGATGATATTGGAGATCTGACTGCTGAAATTAGATTGATAAGAAAGGAGGTGGCCGCTTCTACTAAATCACTGGAGACTCGCATTGGTAGGTTGGAGAATAATCAATCTCAGTTTGGGTTTGATCAGGGAGCTGAAGTTCCGGTTTAGGATACCAATTATGTGAATAAGAGGAACTTCAATAACAATAGGGGTATCCAGCAGGACACATGTTTTATCAACCAAACAATAGGAACCACCCCAACTTCTCCTACGCTAATCCAAACAACTCACTACAACCTCCACTTGGTTTCTCTATGACTAATGGAGCGATTAATGAGCCCAATGATCCGAGCATGAGGGAGCTCCCTACTCAATTCATTGTAGTGTCTAATGCCAAGACAACTAAGATGGAGGGGGAGATTGTGGAGTTGTATTCTGGCATGGGTGATATGCGAAAGAACATGAAGTAGATTGATACTCAGATGACACAGATTGCCAATGTGATTGGCAACCAACGCACCATTGGACAGTTTCTTAGTAATACAGCGGTGAACCCGAAGGATCATTGCAATGTCATTACAACTCGTAGTGGCAAATCATATGAAGGTCCATCTATTCCACAGGATAGGAGAACTTAGAAGAATGTGAAACTTGCAAATGATGTTGAGCTAGCAGGTGTTTCTGTGCAACTTGAAGTTGCACAGTCTGATGATGTTCTTCTTGAAGAAGAAGTGGAAAAGAACATGGGCACTTGTCCTGAAAACAGTGTCAAATTGTCTACACCAGTCTCTGTTACCTTTCCACAGAGGTTCGCCAAGAAATAGAAGAATGAGAGATATAAGAGGTTTCTATAGCATATGAAGAAAAATCACATTAATTTACCTCTTATAATACCTGGGTATATGAAGTTTCTGAAAGACATGGTGACCCAAAAGAAACTGTTTGGAGCTTTTGAAACAATTACTCCCTCCGTCCCACTTCAATTGTCCACCTTTCATTTTTTGTCCGTCCCATTTAATTGTCCACTTACTTAAAATGGAAAAATAATACCAACTCACTAATAAAATACTAATTTCCTCTATCTCTACTCGCATTGGTTATTGTGCCAAAAGCAAAGTGGACAATTCATATGGGACGGAGGGAGTAATCTATTTGAGGAATGCAGTGTTATAATCCATAATAAGATGCCGGTCAAAATGGAGGATCCTGGCTGTTTCTCAATTGCTTTCAATATTGGGGGACAAACTTTTGAGAATGTTTTTTGTGATTCGGGGGCAAGCATTAATCTCATGCCTCTTTCCATCTTCAAGAGGCCACAAATTGGAGATATCAAGTCTACCACCATCAAGCTTCAAATGACAGATAGATCAGTGAACTATCCCAAGGGGTAGCTGAGGATGTGTTGATGAAGGGTGACCAGTTTATTTTCCTGTTGATTTTGTGGTTCTGGATATGGAGGAGGACAGAAATATCCCACTAATACTTAGGAGACCATTCCTGAATACTGCAGATGCCTTGACCGATGTTAAGAGATGAGAGCCGAGTCTGGGAGTGAATGATGAGAAGGTTACATTTTCCATCTACAAGGCAATGGAGAGGGGCAACACTGGTATGTACTTCGACGAGTGCGATGATATCCAGGTTATGTATCCTTTTGACTCTTCTTTTGTTGTTTCTGACTCTTTAGAGCATGGTGTTCAAAATTCTGTCTATTCTTGTGATGATCTATATGATGCTTTTGTTAAGTTGCTAGAGTCTGTTTTAGCCTTGGATAGCATGGATGAGAAGAGCAAGGTGGATACTGCAAATATTCTGAAGTTGAGAAGTGGATGGAGAAGAGGAGGATGTCCGTAAGCAGAGGCGGATTTACATTTATAATTGGGGGTACACTTGTACCACCAAATTTTTTTACAACTATTATTAAATATGTATTTTTATTACTATTTTTATATATATTTAGATATTATTTATATAATTTTTTAAATAATGCATCCCCAATTTATTTTATTCATATATTGTATCCCCAATTTCAAGTTTCTAGATCCGCCCCTGTCCGTAAGAAGAGTCTGATCGAGAATAACAAAGTGTGCGCGAAGAAGTTTAATGACTAGCACATCCGAAGCTGTGACTTTTCACTTGGTGATCAGGTATTAGTTTTTAACTCTCATTTGCATTTGTTTCCAGAACAACTGAAGTCTAGGTGGGCTGATCCATATTGCATTGAGAAGGTAAATTCTAATGATCTTTTTATTTGTTTCGTGTTGATGGAAATATTTTTACTATTAATGATCAACATGTTAAACAGTATTAATGATTGATCCATACATTGTTATATTGTTATGTCTAGCTACAGACGTTAAATAATGCGCTTGTTGGGAGGCAATCTAATTTTTACTGCTTTATGTTGTTTAATTTCAAGTCTTATGTCCTTTATTATGCCTAAAGTTTGTGTCTTTTGTTTAAGTTTGTTGAGTGCAGAAAAAGTTAGGAAAAAGAGTTGGAATCTCATGGAAAAAACAAACTCATGACTTACTTAGCTAAATTGGCGACGCCAAAATCAATCAATGGGTTGCGAGTTTGTTCAACAAAAGTCCAATCTCTCTGTACGAACTCGGTGACCAAATTGCACAGATGGTGGTCACCGGGTTTGCTCAACGGGTCACCAAGTTCTCTATATGAACTCGGCGACCCAATTGCACGGAAAGTGGTCGCCGAGTTTGCGCTGAGTCGTCGAACGATTTTCCAGCAGGCTCATTGGGAGTGACGAGGTTTCAAACACATGCGATGTGTGTTTTTATACCTTTATCTTCTTTTATTTTGATTTGATTTGTTGCACTCTTTGTACTAACTGGATCTATTGCTTTAGTTGTTTAGTAGTTTATGTTTTATTTGCTTTATAGCTGGATTGTACTGGAAACTCTATTATATTTGTAGCATTGTACTAGGAAATGAATGGATTGTTGGTTGGGTTATATTTGCATTTTATTTATTAATGTTTATGATGACAACTATTTCTTTCTCGTGAAAGTTGCACTAATGATTTGCAATATCAGTTGATAAGGTACATATTCTTGTGGAATTAATTTTGACCTCTAGGATATCTTAGCCTTTGAGAATTTGAGCCTACGTTCAATTTTTTTTTAAGTGTATGTCACTGTACACTTTGCATCTACAACTTGCTTTGGTTTCTATCTCAAAATTGTAGCGAATTGCCTTGAACTTAGAAATGATCTTAGACCATCGTTTCATAGCCTAATTATACCCAAACTCTAATCTGTCACATAATCTCTTATTAGCCCATTTGAGTCTATAAGCTTTTCATTTGTGAACCGGCTGATAGGAGGTTTAGATGGAGTAATATGGGTATCCATTTTTGGTAGACATAACAATATAGCAATATTGCAGCATAACATAGCCCCAATCCCTCTAGTGGACAATATAAAAAAAAAAGGATGAGCATCAGTTAGTTAGTTGGAAAAATGCCTTTATTTATATTTTAGCAATAAAAAAGAAAAGAAAAATAAAAAAGTGTGAATTATTTAAGTAAACAAATGAATAAGTGTGGTATGTGATGATGATGATGATATGTATGAGTGAATGGAGTTATGAGGAGGAATACTTTTAGTCACTCAGCCAAATATTCCATAACTTTCACTAATGTGCCTACATTAGAACCTAAAAATAAAGACCTTTTTTATCTTTATTCTAACACTACCAAAGTGAGTAGAGAGATTAGACAATAAACAAGCTTATGGTAGAGAAGTTGTGCAATTGACATTTGAGGGTATGCACTAGCATTTCTAACTACTTTGAACGATATATGAGTGATACACTATTTTGTGAAAAGCAGATTTCTAGAGGTCAATACTGAAACTGTGAATTGATGCACTTTGTTGATGAAGGTTGTGGTTCTTGTTGTGGGAATTACAATTCCTTTTGTGTCTCAAACAATTATATTATTGATTAATAAATGTACCCCTTGTGTTTATTCTTTTTTTTCACCTCATTGTTCGAGGACGAACAATTGTTTGAGTTTGGGGATTGATAAACACTTAGTTTGTGCATTTATTTCTATTAATTTGTTGGAATTTGTTGTAGATTGGACCTTACAGTGATGTTTCGATGCTTGATTCGTCATTTTCTATAAAATGATATGTTTGGTCTGGTTTTGAACTATCATTACAGGATTCATGTGCATTTGAGTTATTTACAGAGTATGGTGGAGAGTTGAAGTGTTGTATGGGTTTCGTATGCATTGGAAGAGGATGAAGTAAGAAAAGATCGAGAAAAATTACAGAGAGCACAAACCAGCAAAAACGGCGACCCGTATTACTAACTCGGTGGCGGCGAGTTTGTAAAATAGGCCGCCGAGTTCGTAAGACTGGCACCGAGCTCTTTGTACGAACTCAACAACCAAAATGGACATATGGCGACGGCCAAGTGGGTTTTACGGATCACCGAACACGTTTTAAAATCTGAATTTTGATATATTTTTTATATCTTTTTGGACTTGTACTAGCTATAGATATATATAGAGTTCTAGAGTTTTATTTTTCATAGTTGGTCATTATTTTTTTGAGTTTATTTTGGAGAGGACGGAGAACCCAGCGGAGAATACAAAGTATGGAGGCTTGAAGATTCAGAATTGAAGACCACGATTTTGAGTTCTATGTTTTTATATGACTTTCTGTATTTCTTTTTTTCTTGTGGATGGAATTTAGCATATCAAGCTTTAATCTATTGGATTCTAGGGTTTGAAACTATGGATTTTTATGCACTAATTTATTAATTCAAATTTTCTTTTCTATTCGCATTCCAGTTATCCTGAGTTTTAATTATTTGTTTGATGTTGGTCATAGATGGTGAATTGATTGATACTTCTTGAACTGAGAGGTCTAGGTTTATCAATAGGTTGCAGGAAAATTGGATTCAATTAATTGAATATCCGAGAGGAATTTAATTAATTGAAGGGTTTTAAAATCTGAGATTTTTAATCAAGAGTAAAATTATTTTTGCGCATCTGAGAGGAGTCATTAGAAATTTTATTTCCATGTTATGATTTAGAATTCGAGAGAGTCGCTTGATAACATATTTGTGATTGACCCATGCGTTCATTATAGTGGATAATCCTGGAATCCCGTTTCTTCTGTAGTTTCTAAATTACTCATTTATTTCCTTTTTTATTATTTATTTTCAAATTGCCTAGATTAATAACTCAATCTCTTTATCTAAGTCTCTAAATTATAGTGAAATATCTGTTTTAAAGTGTTTGATTTTATTTCAAATATGTGCAATTCTTGTATTTGGTATTTTTATTACTTCTCATCTACTGTGGTCTGTACACTTACAGAATAATGTGTTGTAAAATAAAACATTATGTATAAAATTTATTCTAATCTCGGGACCAACACACGAAATAAATTTAATTTAGAATATTATTATATAATAAATCTTGGATCCGCTCCCTATATAAAAATATTATGGAGTGATAAAAGTCCTTATAAATAGGCTTAAAATCCCGTTTTAATGCATAAGAAAATAAAATAAAATAAAAGATAGAGCAAATGTGTCCAGCAACCAACTCGGTAGTTATCCTGGAAAAACTGAAGCTGGGGAATCTTCACACTCTCCAGCACAGCTGTTATCGGACTGATTCTGTCCGACAAATTTCCAGCTTCTGAAGCTCTTAATTTCGTCATTCTTGGATTCATGCGCCTTCATCTGGAATGGGATTTTTCTTGAAAATATATACCTTCAATCTTTGGGGATTGCCCTCTGCTTCCTTTCCTTCTATGGCCTTGTTGGGGCTTTTCTTCCCATCGGCGCTATATGTCTCCTGCCTTGTTATCAACCCTCAGTCTGCACCCTGATTCCCACAAATTTCATGTCTGCTATCTCTTCTACTATGTGTGTGCTCTGGATCATTACAATACATATTGTGTAGTGAAGTATTTGAAATAAAAGTATTGAAATTTTTTCCCACTGAAGTATATGTTGAATTCCATCTATATTAATGTTCAAATATAACTTCATTGCCCAGCATCAGTGTAGGCTGATACCCTAATGTTGAAAGAATCATGTTTTGGGAATTGAAACTAGTTAAGACATTTAATTGGTTAAATTAGTATAGATATCTTATAATTAAATGAAATTTAATATGTTATTGTAGTCAACTAAATTACAATAATACGAGCCCAAAACTAATTGTTAGTCTTTGCTACTTTCATCCCAAATTTTTTCGAATGATTTCAATTGGAATTTCAAGATCTAATTTGATTAGCTATTATTTAATTGATATGAAAAGAAAGAACCACGATCTCGGGAATTTCTTAATTATATAATTATTTGTTTGATGTTGGTCATAGATGGTGAATTGATTGATACT
>JAPKLW010000172.1:566422-602606 GCA_026898455.1 Plectranthus barbatus
ATTTGTGATTGACCCATGCGTTCATTATAGTGGATAATCCTGGAATCTCGTTTCTTCTGTAGTTTCTAAATTACTCATTTATTTCCTTTTTTATTATTTATTTTCAAATTGCCTAGATTAATAACTCAATCTCTTTATCTAAGTCTCTAAATTATAGTGAAATATCTGTTTTAAAGTGTTTGATTTTATTTCAAATATGTGCAATTCTTGTATTTGGTATTTTTATTACTTCTCATCTACTGTGGTCTGTACACTTACAGAATAATGTGTTGTAAAATAAAACATTATGTATAAAATTTATTCTAATCTCGGGACCAACACACGAAATAAATTTAATTTAGAATATTATTATATAATAAATCTTGGATCCGCTCCCTATATAAAAATATTATGGAGTGATAAAAGTCCTCATAAAAAATCATTTAGAATACTTTCTTAGTTAACAAAAATAGTACCTTTTCAAATTAATGATATCTAAAAAAAAAACTATCATCGTTTTCTTTTAATTACAACTCCTACTATTATGTTTACAAACCATAATTTAAGATCAAATTCTAAGTTTTATTTGGGACATAATTTTTTATCATGACTCTCAAAGGAGAGAGTGGTTGTTGGATTAGTACAAACACTTGGTTTTATTGAGGTAGGGTTTGTGAGGGTCAATTATTTTATTTTTTTCTATAAAAAAGTTTTCATTGCTACAAATCTTGAAATACTATTTACGTCAAATATTCAAGACCAACAAAGAAAGATATTTTGAAATAAAAAAATTACTAAAACAACTCTCTTTAGTAGCAATCTACACATTCAATTAAGTAAGTTGGAGTATTATTAATGCTTATAAAATCCAACACTCAATCGAGTTGTATAGTTTGTCTTTTTTAGTTAACAAGATTTAAAATCAATTTCTAAGTCTTACTTGGGATTTGGCTTTTGATCATTTCTCTCAATGGGGGGAGTGTCTGTGTTGGTTATTAGACAAACAACACTTGGTTTATTATATGATAGGGTTTGTGAGGGCGGGTCAATTCAATTATGTTAATGAGTAAGAAGCAGAGCACCACTCAATTTATAGCACCAATCTTAATGTAGCCGTACATAAATGGTTAAATTTCTTGTCCAAATTTTAGCGTATAAGGTTGACTTTATCCATTACATTATTTATGCCCAATCATCATCACTCTCATAAAAACTAATAAAGTTGTCTTCGTAACTACAAACTTAACTTCATCGAAAATATTTGAAGATTTGTGGCTGCAAAGTAGGGGTGTACACGGTCCGGTTTGGCCGGTTTGGAAGATAAAGTATCGGCCAAACCAAATAATACGGTTTGAAAATTTTCCAAACCAAACCGGCCAAATTAAATTTTCAAACCAAACCAAACCAAACCAAATAATACGGTTTGGTCCGGCCGGTTTGGCCGGTTTGAAACATCAATTTGACGAACAAAATCAAAACATCAACAATATTCTATTTTAGCAACAATACATTTAAAAAAGAAAATAAATAAATAGGCACTCTTAAGGAAAAGTGTCACACGAAATGCATGCCAAATAAACTTTGAAGTGCAAGTCCTAAAAAATAAATTACAAACCACCAAATAACAATTCAAATTAGTTCAAAAGGTCCTGCCACAACCACTAAGCAACAAAGGACAAAAAAAGTTTAACAAAAAAAAAAAAGCAACATAGTTCCCATGCAATCAAACATGCCTCAATCATTTTTCCAAACCACCAAATAACAATTCAAATTAGAACTTGCATTATCCACTGTAATTGTAAAAACTCTCTCAATCCCCAATCAAACATGCCTCAATCATTTTTCCAATTGTCTCGCCTCTATGGTTTGCAATAACCTCAAAATTCAAAATCCTTTTTTGCAACCTCCAATCATCATCAATGTAATGTGCAGTTAAAACCATGTAATTGATATTTTGCACTGAAGTCCATGTATCTGTTGTTAAACAGAATTGATGTGATGAATTACTAAACATTTCTTTCAATTTTTTCTTCTCTTCAACATACAAAGATATGATATCTCTAGCCACTGTAACACGACTTGGTAACTCTAACTTAGGTTGTACCACAGAGCAAAAGTACCTAAATCCCAACTTTTCAACAAACATAAAGGAAAGTTCATCAATAATTATCATCTTAGCAAGAGCCTTTCTACCCAATTCTTTGCTAAAAGAAACTGCCGTTAAGTTCCCACCTTGCATTGGTTGAAACACTAAGGTTTTTTGTTTCTTATCTGCTTGTTTTCGAAGAGGGTATTTTTTGCATTGATAATTTAGATGACTTCACAAACTACTAGTACCAAGCTTACTTGGATTATAAGCATAGTCCTTGTTGCAATATTTGCACCAACAACGAGCATTGTCTTTTGGGATCGGCTCTGGAATGTTGAAGTGATCCCACACACGTGAATTCTTCTTATTTCGTTTGGAATCTGTGACATCTTCATCATTTCTCTCAGCTTCAATACTCTCAGCTTCGATGTCCATAGAATTACTTTGATTTTCCATAAGTAATGCAAAATCTGCACATAATATACAAAATATGCACTTAAAAATAATCTGCACATGATGAAAATAACTTAAAAATTTTAAAACTAAAACCAAAATGAGTTTACCTGATGACAGACGGTGGAGGAGGTGGAGATGAGATAAGAAGAAGCAGCGGCGGCGGTAAGAAGCTGCGGTGCGGCGGCGGTGGCGAGGAGACAAGAGAGAGGTGGAGGGGAGATAAGAAGAAACAGCGATGCGGCGGTGACGGAAAAGAGAGGCAGCACAAATACAGATGGTGGAGGCGATTGGAGAGGAGAAAACAACGGTGCAGCGGCGATGAGAAGCAGCGGTGCGGCGGCGGTGGCGAGGAGACGAGAGATGCGGAGTTGCGGCGGTGATAGAAAAATTGAAGAAGCGTGGTCGTGGGTGAAGAAGTGAAAAGTGGACAAAAATAAAATCTAATTTCTAGGGTTTATTAATTTAAGAATTAAAAAAGCAAAAATGAAAAAAAATACATACATAGGAATCGAACACACATCTTCTAAAACTCACAGGGTGAACTCAACCACTACACTATACAAGTATTTTGTTATAATTATGAATTTTTAATATATATCGTTAATATAAACGGTCCGGTCCGGCCGAAACGGCAGGTTTCACTAATTAAACCACAGACCAAACCAAATAATACGATTTTGAATTTCTGAACCGGCCGGCCGTTTTACTGGTTGATCAAACCGGCCAAGTCACTTCGGTTTGGCCGGTTTGGCCAGTTTGGACCAAACCATGTTCACCCCTACTGCAAAGTGGAGCTGCATTCACCCACGATATCACTGACGTGTGTGTAGCAAAATGAATGTTGTAGAGAGATAATTATGTTTGATTTGATAGCCAAACTCCTTAAAGCTATCCTTTATACTATATTATTACACACTTCGAGGTAAATTTTTTTATTTATTGGATAAATCCGATGTTAGGTTTTGTTGTGGTTGATTTTGTGCGAATATTCGGCCTAAAGGAATTATAGGTGTTGAGGCATAACACGAAAAAGAGTGTTATTATTCTAATTTTGGGGAGGTGTAACAATATTTTTAATTTAACCTCATTATATGTGCTGCATATAGAGAATAATTTTCTCAGTGACTGTGGCCTTGTCCAATCTTTGGACTTACTAATAATGGGCTTGAACAACCCAATAATTCAATTTCAATTAATTGAATGGTAAAACTACATCTAAGTCTCCCAATTCAAAATCAGGTCCAATTAATTTTATTTTTCTTTTGAGTTGTTAAAATACTCCTATCTATAATTATCTAAGGAAAAGTTAAAAATATATATAAAACAGATAATTTTTAAAAGAGCAATGAGACCATATGTTTGAGTGCTTAAAACTGAAAAACAAATATCCACTGAAAAATGAAAAAAAAAATATTCGTGTTACAAATAAAATGGTGTATTATAATCCCAAACTTTATAAAACTTGAAATCCATTCAATTTAAGACCTAAATTGACAATGATAAAATAACAAAGGCAACCAAGAACATTTTTCAACTTCAGCAAACTCAGTCGCCTAACTTCTGCCCATAATCGGAATTGGACCAAATAATAATAATAATAATAATTCAATGATTTTATGGTCTCCCATCTAACTATACAAGGCCAAATGAATGTTTAACGAAGATATTGCCGAACTTGGAGGGTCAAATTAGACAATTCACAACGCAATTTTGAGTTTTGACTTGGTTAGTAGTGACAAATGCCAAATTTTAGAGGTCAAAAGTTGACCAAATTACTTAATTTAATTAAAAGAATTTGCATGTGCCAACAAATTAAGATTTCTCTCTTCTCTCATGCAAGACTGAAGACTTTGGCCTCTTTTAAAAAAAAATCTCCAACTTCTCTGGTTGATCTCTACCTTCTTTTTCTTTTTCTTCTTCTTTCACTCCTATCTCCGTAATATATATACATACACATCTATTCTCATTCTCCCAATCTAAACTCCTTTCTGTTCTCAATGGATCGTGCATCTGTTACAATGGCTGCCCTGTTTTTAGTATTTGGTTTTTCGATTCCTGGAGCCATGGCCGGGCATGACTACGGTGAAGCCCTAACGAAGAGCATTCTCTTCTTTGAAGCTCAGAGATCCGGTTACTTGCCCAGCAGCCAGAGGGTTGAGTGGAGGGGCGATTCTGGCCTCAGCGATGGCAAGATCAATGGGGTATGTGTTGCTGCCGATGATGTTGGAGAGAGAAAATGCAGAGCATGAATAATATTAATATGTGTATACATTATTAATGCAGGTGGATCTTGTGGGAGGGTACTATGATGCCGGAGACAACGTTAAATTCGGACTGCCGATGGCATTCACCGTTACTATGATGTGCTGGAGCATCATCGAATACGGAAGGCAAATTGATGGGAGTGGAGAGCTTCAGCACGCCATTGATGCTGTCATGTGGGGGACTGATTACTTCATCAAAGCTCATCCCCAGCCCTATGTTCTCTACGGGCAGGTACAGTATTACTATTACAGCTACATATTTTTTGTCTAATGATATGCTTCAAGAAAGGATGCAGTCTGGCGCATTCTTGTTTTACTACAAAAACAAAGTTGATGAAATTAAAGGAAATTTATTTGCAGGTGGGAGATGGAGACACGGACCACGACTGCTGGCAAAGGCCGGAGGACATGACGACCTCCAGAGCTGCTTACAAGATTGACGCCGACCACCCGGGGTCCGACCTTGCCGGTGAGACTGCCGCCGCTATGGCCGCCGCTTCCATTGTTTTCCGCAGCGTCAACTCTTCCTACTCGGCGGAGCTTCTCAAACATGCTGAGCAGGTGAAAATAATTATATATTGGTCGACTGTCTGGTTAATTAACCTCTCACTTTTTCTTACAATTTTTTTTTTTTAAAAAAATTTGGTTTCAGCTGTTTGAATTTGCTGACAAGTATAGAGGCAAATATGATAGTAGCATCAGTGTGGCGCAGGAGTATTACCGATCTGTCAGTGGATACGAGGTAACCTCATATTCTTTGCTTAATTAATTATCAAGAATTTATGTGTATAAATTAATGATGTGTGTGATTTGTGCAGGATGAGTTGCTGTGGGGCGCCGCATGGCTATACAAGGCGACCAACAACGAGAACTACTTGAATTACCTAGGTGACAATGGCGATGCACTCGGAGGGACTGGCTGGGCCATCACTGAATTTGGTTGGGACATTAAATATGCTGGTGTCCAAACCCTCGTTGCCAAGGTATATACTTCTCCAGTTCTTCTTCAACAACCGTCAATCACAAATCTCTCCTGTGTTTTAACCTGCATTTGATGTGTTTTGCAGTTTCTCATGGCTGGGAAAGGTGGTAAGCACACGCAAGTGTTTCAGCGGTACCAAGAGAAGGCTGAGTTCTTCATGTGTTCATGCAACGCCGGCACGACTCCCGGGGGCCTCATTTTCCGGCAGAGATGGAACAACATGCAGTTCGTCACCACTGCTTCCTTTCTCATGGCTGTCTACTCTGACTACCTTGCCTCTGCTTCCAAATCCCTCACTTGTTCTGATGCTCCCGTCTCGCCGCCTCAGCTTCTTGCCTTGGCTAAATCTCAGGTGAAAACTCATAATCAATCACACATTTTTCTGATTAAAAAATATATATATATACATTGCTGACTCCACGTCTGCTTGGATGATTAGGTCGACTACATTCTTGGAGACAACCCGAGAGCAACGAGCTACATGGTGGGATATGGAAAGAACTACCCTCAACAAGTGCACCACAGAGCTTCCTCCATTGTTTCCTACAAGGTGGATCCTTCATTTGTCAGCTGCAGGGGAGGCTATGCTGACTGGTTCAACAGAAAGGCCGGTGATCCCAATATCCTCACCGGTGCAGTCGTCGGAGGCCCCGATGCCTACGACAACTTTGCCGATCACCGGGACAACTACGAGCAAACTGAGCCGGCTACCTACAACACTGCCCCACTCATTGGTGTATTGGCACGGTTGCATGCCGGCCATGGTGGCTACAATCAACTTCTTTCAGGTTAGGATGAGTTTAAGTTTATTTCCACCTTCCGATGTTTAGTTGCAAGAAATGTTAACATTGACTTGGTGCTGTTGTTGCAGTTGAGCTACCTTTGCTGAACAAACCGGCGGCTCATGCAAATCCAAAACCCAGTGTGATTTCCATTGAACAGAAGGTGACAATTTCATGGATAGAGAGGGAAAAGAGATACTATAGATACTCAGCAACAGTAACAAACAAGTCTTCCAAGAAGATGATGAATTTGAAGCTTCAGATACTGAATCTGTATGGGCCTCTATGGGGTCTCACCAGATCTGGAGATTACTACTTCTTCCCAGATTGGATTCATTCTTTGGATGCAGGAAAGGGCTTGGAGTTTGTGTATATCCACTCGGCTTCCCAAGCCCACATCTCAGTGTCAACCTACAATCTTGTATAGATATTAATTGACTAAATTTTTTTCTTGGTTTTGTATATTTTATTGTTGATTTGTGATATGGGTAGGATCTAGTTGGAACTTGGGACTGGAGTAAATGAAGCAGAAAATAGGGTTTTAAACACAATTAAGAAAGAGGGAAAATCTAAAATAGCCAAAAATTAAAAGTAAAAATAATGTATAGTTACGTGATGAAAAATTTCAAAAAAATAGCAAAAGTACAGTCTTTCAGGTTAAAATGTTAAAATCGAGCAATCAAATTTATTGAATTATGTGAAATGTTTAACGATTTATTATTTTAATAATATTGTATAAGACAACTCAATTTTTTATTAATTTCTAGAGTAGTGATGAAAAAAATATGGAGTATATTGTTGATTTCTTTGAAAATTTTCCGGCTTGCATTCAGCCAATTGAGATATATCTCGGTCAAGTGAGATATATTTTGAAGGTTTATTTTTAAAAAATATAATTCAATTTTTTAAATTTTAAAAAATAAAATAAATGATAAATAAGTCTCAATTGGGCAAGATTTCGGCCAATTGAGATATATTTCGAATCTTTTATTTTTAAAAAATATATTCGATTCTTTTAATTTTAAAAAATAAAATAAATGATAAATAAGTCTCAATTTGGCAAGATTTCGGTCAATTGAGATATATCTTGGCCAAGTGAGATATATTTCGATTTTTTTTTACAAAAATATAAATCGAGTTTTTTAGTTTTAAAAAATAAAATAAATGATAAAGAAGTCTCAATTGGGCAAGATTTCGAACAAATTAGATATATCTTGGCGAAGTGAGATATATTTCAATTTTTTTTTATTTTTTAAAAATATAATTCGATTCATTTAATTTTAAAAAATAAAATAATAAATATAAATAAGCCTCAATTAGGCAAGATTTCGGTCAATTGAGATATATCTTGGCCAAGTGAGATATATTTGAATTTTTTTTAATTTAAAAAAATATATAAATCAATTTTTTTATTTAAATCTGGGCTAGAGTTCGGCCCAAATTCCAGATGAATTTCGCTACTAGAATAAATCCAACTATATTTTGGTCTTCTATTCGACTTTAAATCCGACCGAATTGAGCTGAATTTCGGTGGTTTCAAAATCCAGCTGGAACTCGTCATTAAATCCAGATGGATTTCGCACAACTACCCCCACCCACTGTAATTCATTCCCAAACCTAAAAAAAATTGGGCGTGAAACAGAAAGGCATTCGGCTGGAACTGCACATTCGAAAGTAAACCCACACCCACGCAACTGTTTGCAAATTAACGGCGAACAATGTCGACGATGCATGTTAGTTTTTCCGGTCTCTTATATGTTTTAATCTGCGATTTTGTTTGGAAATTTTTTATTTTTTGAATCAGAGCGATATTTTGTTGTTTGGTATTGTGAATGTTCAGCTATAAATATGGTTTAGTTTACTTTTATAATGCACATGCATGAATTCCTGTTTATATGTTTTAGTTTGGTATTGTGAATGTTCTTCATTTATTTTTAGAGAAAAGCACGTAATCATGAAAAACTTTGTAAAATTTGCAGCCACGGTGGATAAGATATGAACTTCATGGATGCAAGGTCAAGACTAATTTCTTTTATAAATGTAAAGTCCAAGAGACAATTAGGCAAACATTACTTTCAGTTGGAGAACAAAGTTTAGTTGACAAGTTTAGTAACGAGTTTTTTGGTCATTTATTGGGGTGGGTTGATAATGATCATAGTTCTTCTCGGTCGTTATTTGAACTTTTTACTCATCAAATTAAATCAAACAATAATGAAGTCTTAAGGTTCCGAGTGGGTGGACGGGATCTCATGTTTTCACAGAGTGAATTTTCCCATATTACTGGTTTCAGATTTGGTAGTTCCACTTTTGATCCTACTGCTAAGCATTCTTTAGAAATTAGTACTGTTTTTCAAGTCTTATGCGAGTGTCGGGAGTTTCAAATGGATCTCATTCCATATTCGCATGCTATTACTGCAATTCGGTTGGTAAAATATATCAAAAAAATGTAACACCCCCATTTAGCATTCCCAACTACAAGGCACATTACAGACGTGGATTATCGATTTTCAAACATTTTGAATAAACAACAGAAGATTAAACAATTTAAAAACCACATTTATATATATTCAAAAGAGAACCTTAAACAAGTAAAGCAATTAAAGTTGGTTTTCTTCAAAAGTTTCAAACATGGGAAGGAAAACATTCCAGAGAGTGGTGCAACGGTGTGTGTAGCGTAATGGTGATATGCATATGACGATGTATATCAAAGGATCTTCAAAATCTGTACAAATCCAGCTTCAACCTTTACACCACCACTTCTCCATCCTCGCTGATCAACCTGCGCATTTTAGAAATAATACGAGGGGCCGAGTACAATTGTACACAATGGAAATGTGCCCAAAAGATACAATTTAAATATGAATATTATGCAACTCACACGAATAAATACAGGGTTTTGTTGAAAGGAACCGAGTTATCCAAATTATTTTATTTTGCTCGAGCTATCTAACATGTTATCATATCTGGTTACCATGGTGTAACTGGAAGCTGGCCCACTTCCAAGTTACGATGAACAGTTAGGAATCGGCAAACCACTCAACCTACTGTCATCAAAGTGCACTAATCTCGGATCACCGAGCATCGAGATCCGATCGATTAATAGAAAGAAAACTCACACACCTTATCCCCCCAGGGCTTCAGCACGTCAACTGATCAGCCCGAGCTCATAAACAATGTAAGGTTTGCTAGCCTTAAATTCATTAGCTCAAGTAGTTGGTTCTCATCTTACTAATTACTCCCTGTTGATATCAATCAACAGAGGACAGATATGATAGCACAAAACATTTTATGCATAGCAATCCTTTAAAACAAATCATTTTCACACACGTTTTTGAAAACTGAGCATTAGCTCGAAAAAGCATTTTGTTTTCTACTGAAAATAGTTCCCACCTGGTGTTAAGCTTTTACTGTCTAGATGCTTCCCCTTTAATTGTGCAGTTGGGCTCGACCTCCTTATCTCTTACTTTCCTTTAATAATTATAATACACAACCAATTAGGATGGATAAACTAGGGCAGACATCTACTCGATATATTCCAAACAAGCACATGCTCCTATTCTCAACTAAACATGCTTTGAATCTTACTTTAATCGAATCAATCAATTCTCGACATTCGATTTCACAAACCAACATCCATTCATATTTATTACATGCTTCTCCAATCAAAGATTGAACTTACAAATCGAAAACGACTTGAAACGGCCTAAGTTCGGACAAAAGAACACATTTTTCTTCCTCTGAACTGCCCTGTCGATCGACACAATTCCTTTCCAATCAATAGGAATGCAGTCAACATACACACACAAGACATTCGGCCATGTCGACCGGAATGCCTCCCGTCGGTCGACATGCCCGACATAGTTCAGATAAATCGACACAAAGCAGGATCGACCTCCATGATGCTTACCTTCCTGTCGATTGACACACAACCTATCGACCGATAGGTGTGTGTCGACCACAATCTTGGTCGACTCAGAAAGGTGTGTCGATTGACACAATTATTGTCGGTCGACACACTTCATCTTCTCCAGCAAAACGCGAAATAGGACCTGCAACCCACCATTTCTCACTCCCAACACACAACCAAACCCCAGAAATCATCCTAGCATTGCTCCTAACTCATCTAAGAACACGGGGACATGCTTCAAACACGAGAAAAACGCACAACCCGATCGAATGAAAATCTGAAATTCAACTCACCGAATGGAGCTTTCCTCTCCGGGGCAGTCGGATTCCTTCGTCCAAATTCACGGTGCAGGCACTCAAAATGATCCATAGAACGAGGAGAACACATTACTATCAATAAAACTTCAATTCGGATTCAATACATACGAGTTCTAAATCCGTTTACCGTATCGGTTTTGAAATTGATGGCCTAACTTTCTCGGCTTGTAACTCTCTCGTTACTTCACCTCACGGGACATGCGATAGCTTTCCGGAATCCTTGAAGAACGGGGAATAAGATGGTGGTGGTCTCGTGTCCTGCCGTGGCTTGTGCTGGTCGAAAATTTGCTGAACAGAGGGTTGGCGAGATTTGGGGTGCTGCGGTGGTGAGGGAATTGAAAAAAATGAAATTTTTCTTTATTTCTCCCAAAAATTTTTTTGTTTACTAATTCCAAAAACTCACCGCCTCTCCATCACATGAGGTGTCCAAAAACACATGCATGATGCCCGGTCTACATTAGTATTTAATTATTTTTTTAAAGTAATATAATTTTAATTCTTTAAAATCCAAAAATGGATATCTCCTTTTACAAGTCTCGAAAAATTACACGGATAATTTCATAATTTTCCATACTTTATTTTCAAGCATTCCCTAGTTCGATTTAAGAAATGGACTTCCCGATCGCAAGTTGTGAATTTAAACGTGATTAATAATATTTTAATTAATCAATCGTTGCACTTGTTCATCCTTTAAAATTTTTGACTTCACGGTCACTCATGTTTTCTCGAAACGATCTCATTGATATATCACAATCGATATCTTGTCCCTCGTGACTCGACGGGTGCTTAATTCCTTCTCAAAAACAAGTAAATAACAATTTGCAAATTTAAATACTTCTTTATTTAATTAATTAAGCATAATCTCGCTTAATTACATACGGGATATTATATAAAATTATACTTTCATTTATAATGATCTAGTTTTTTAATTATTATTGTCAAATCTTCAAGGGTATGAGTATCTACAACTATGTTTGGACGTACTACAAAACTTCCAACTGACGAGAAAAAATGGAGGAACAGTACACCCTCTTCCTCCAAGAGATGAGTGGGTTGTATCTCCCGAAGCACAAGCAAGCGTTATTTTGCCACCAATTGTGAATCGTCAAGCCGGCCGACCAAGAAATAGTCGTCGTCCTTCGAGAGCATAGGTGGGACAAACATCGAATAGTAGACGACGAGCACCAAAGAAATACAGTATTTGTGGATCTACAAGTCACACAAAATGTATTTATCCGGAAAGAGTTTCGCCTAATTAATTTGTTTCATTTTTAAGAATTTTATTGTGTCACGTTTTGTAATATGTGTGGACACCAATTCTCAATTCTAAATGCTTGTGATTCGCATTATTTATATTTTTCGTGCTTCTCATTTCAATTCAAAATACTTGTGATTTGCATGATTTATATTTTTTGTGCGAATTTATTTTCACGACATGTAATGTAATTTAGTCGAAATTCCCTACAAAATAATATCTAAAAAGGAGTTCCAATATTACTTTTGTCGAAATCAAGCTCATTTTACCGAGTTCTAGCTGATTTTAGCGACTTCAAGCCCAATTTGTTCTAAGTTCAACCCCAATTTAAATGCGACCTCCATCTCCAATTATATCCGAACTCCAATCGAAATTAAACCAATTTTCAGTTGTAAACTATAATTTCGTCAATTACAATAATTTCGTTATATTACAAATTCGGATTTTAATTTCGTTCATTAAAATAAAGATGGTGAATTTCGGCTAATATTTTGAAGTCAAGTTGTGATAAATAAAATAATAACATGGTGGATAATAAATGAATAATAATAAAATAAGCATACTTTTTAAAATAAATATGGTGAATTCCGGTTAGAATTTTGAAGTCACGCTTAATATATAGAACTCAAGCTGAATATATTTTTCATAATATTTTATTGATATATTATTATTTTTTTAATGCAACCCTAAATGAATAATAATAAAATAAGCATACTTTTTAAAATATATATTGTGAATTACGGCTACAGTTTTGAACTCAAGCTGATTCACAATTATTAGGTATCATTCTCATTTTTCAAATCAATACCCTTCAACCACACGGTGGGTTTCGAAATCATTTCATTCCCTCATTCTGAAACTCACCAACCAATGAACCCTTAGAATACAAAATATTAAAAACATCCCAACAAACATTCTTGATGGGGAATTATTTAAAATAAAAATAAAAATAAATAAATATAGAGATTGCAGTGATTGTTTGCATTTGGAATTCAAAAGTCGATTCTGGGAGACAACTTATCAAGAACCGTGGTTGAAAATGAAAGAAAAGGGGCATGAAATCAAAGAAATAATGAGGGTACAATCGTGATATGTAACACACGAAATAAATTAAGTGTACCTTATGGACTTCTACTATAAAATTTATTTTTAAGATAATTTTCTTTAATTATATATAAATATATATATCATATGATAGGGAGCGGATCCAGTTAGAAAACTCTTAACGTGAGAAAGATGCTTGATTGTATTCACGGCATTGCTTGATTGTATTCAGGTCGTTGCTTGATTGTGCTTTAGTTGTTGCTTGATTATTTTGTTGCTTGATTCATTTTAGTTGTTGCTTGATTCAATATCAATCATTGATTTTTTTAGATCTGATGGACATGATTCATTCTTTTTTCTCATGCGAATTTTTTTTTACATAATCCCTCATCTCATATGATATAAGTAGTAAAAATGATTGAGAGTAAGCGACAAATAATATGACATAAACTATAATATTCAAATATTTGTTTATGCAAGAGAGGATAAATGGTGGTGAAGTGTGGGTGTACAGAGAGATTTTAGGGCGTATTATACAACAAATAAGTTTAATAATAATATTTGAGAACAAACTAGTTAAAAATCTAATTACATAGCTACTTAAAAAAAATTTGTACAGATAATTTGGATTTAGATTTTTCAATTTTGTACATTATATTTTGCTTCATAATATTGTAGTCATTTACAAATGCCAAAATAAAATAATTTTTTTTTTTGAGCAAATAAAATAAAATTAAAATTCGTTATACCTCAATAGGCCTAATCATTGTGTGTTGATGAAATAGATGAAGACCATAGCTCTTCAGTTCCTGTTCTTGCACCATTTTCTGAAATCTCTCAACTTCTTCCATGTTGCCAAATTGAACATGAAGTTGAAGGTCGTGATTCCCAAAACTCTCTTGTTCCACCAAAATTCTCATTGCCGAAACAGCAGCAGACAGACTACACCTATCCAATTGAATCTTGACAAGTGTTGGTATATCTTCAATATCAAAAGGTATTTCACTCAATTTGGGTAGAAAACTTAAACGGAGAGCCTCGAGTGCCGGGAAATGAGAGCTGTTAGCATTCCAATAAATTAAATCAGGACAGTCCCAAATCTTTAAAGATTTGAGGCGGGGGAATTCCACCTCGGCAAGGCTCCACGTGCCTCCTTGGACTTGTGACAATGATAGAAATCCAAGATGGGGCAAGGACTCGATTATCACTCCAACATCTTCCCAACAAAGACTGCAATCACTTAGCTCCAACTCTTGAAGTGAACTTGAGAATGCAAAATCATGCCGCACACCAACTAAAGATAGTGATTCCAGTTTAGTGAAACGACAAAGATTGTAGGGATAGTAATCTGACCAGTCTTCGACAAAATAATATGCTGCCAAGTCCTTAATGTTGGGCATTCTTTCGCAAACCTCTTCCGTCAATCTTAAATCAAGCACTCCATGAAGTGTTTGTAGGTTCCGCAAAACAATGCGTTTCTGTAAGTCATTGGGAGGAGGATCGGGAAGCTCAAGAAGATAAAAGTGGAGATGTCTAAGTTGTATCATCTCCCATATCTCTACTGGTGCAATTATTATTTCATGACAAATCTCCAAATTTAATGTTTGCAAATTCCAAAAAAGGGATATGGACCTTAGATAGCTGCGAATCACATTCAAAACAAGTTCATGAAAGACACGATACCGTAAGTTAAGTGGCTGAAATTCGGCAATGAAAGAAGATGGGCAATCCAATACTCTCAATAACTTAGCCGGCTCCAACTGTAAACGTTGATTGTTTAACGATCTAAGAGAACGGAGCAACGAAGCAGATTTCACAGCATTAAAGATATCATACTCTTGCTTCCAATACGGCTTTATAATACGACGCTCCCTGCTTAGGCCTTCTAAGGCTGAGCTATCAAGCACACATAAAAAATTGTCTTTCTTACCCACCTTGATGCAAAACTCTCTCACTATATCATGAATACCGCAGTATTCAGGTTTTCCATTCCACCTCCTTGGATGACCAACTATAACAAGATTTCTATCAATAAGATCCTTCACGTAATCCTCTGCTACCTCTTCCAAACTTACACCTTCCTTTGTTCTTACAAATCCCTCTGCAACCCATAATCTGACAATTGCAGTGACACTTATCCATTCATCTTCCCAAAATTTCCCCATATATAGAAAACATGGCTTTAAACAAATAGGGAGGTGGTCATAACTCAGCCTTATTATTTTCATGCACTTCTCTCCCTCCTCTGAACTCAATATTGGGTTCATCAAATTAGCAACCTTCTCCCACCATTCAATAGCCCTCGTAGTTTTTCTAAGATGGCCCCCCATTACAACGATTGATAGTGGAAGTCCTTGGCATTTTCGCACAATTTTTTTCCCAATTTCAACTAATTCCAGAGGACACTCTTCTTCATCAAACGCATTTTCACAAAACAATTTCCAACTCTGATCCTCATCTAAAAACTCCATATTAAAAGGGGAAGATCTCAGATTAGTCGCAAGATCACAAAGCCTAGTAGTTACAATAACCCGACTTCCATTGTCATTATCAGGTAAAAACATCTGTATTTCATCCCAAGCATCCAAACTCCACATATCATCTAATATAATTAAATACCTTCTACACCACAAGCCTTTGTGCAACTTTTCTCCTAATTCAGTAATTGTTCCACCACATGAGGATTTACTTTCTCCAGAAAGAAGTTGAGTGAGAATAGTGTGTGCACTATATTCCTGAGATATTGTAGCCCAATGACACACATCAAAGTGATGCTTAACATGTGAATGTTCAAACGCATATTTGGCAAGTGTGGTCTTACCCATTCCGCCCATGCCCACGATTGGTATCACAAGCTGACTCGAAGGTTCTCCCACGAGCATTCCCATGAGTCGATCAGCGACAGCATCAAATCCCACCATCCTATTCTTCCTCGAGGTCCGAGCTTCTGATGAAGTCGTTGGTGAATACGTGTGCTCCGCTGCTTTCATTCCACTTTTCCCTCCAAACTGGATCGCCTTTCTCTTCACAAAACCCAAGTTGTCGATTGCTTTCTGTAGATCGAGGAAGAAATAAGATCTTGGTTTTCCACAAAGTGTGGATCCAGATTGAATTTGATCGACTACGTGGGATTCGACCACATCGTGAGCCGCGTAAGCAGAAGATGCAATCCGGCTCTCCAAGACTTCTGCAGCTTCCCTGCTGCATCCATGAGAATCGTAGTTTTCCATAAAATCGATCAAGAAATTGACAATTTGGGAGAGGGATGCGATCTGTTCATGGTCAAAAGAAAAGCAATGAAGGGGATGATTGGGAATGAACTCCAAATCATTGATAAGAGAAACTAGGGCTGCATAAGCTGCCATGGATCTCTAATTTCATGTATCACTTGATGTTTCAAGAACAAATGGAAAAGAAAGATTGCTTCTTCCTTTTGTATTTTGTTGTGGGAGTCAACGGAGAGATGGAAGATGGGTGATCTGCAAGTCGTCTCAATTATTGAAAGTTTATTCTTTTAATGGAGCGGGTCAGTTCAGTGTTATTCTTTTTTTACCGGTAAATATGTTGAATTAGTTCTTTGAGATAATTATAAAAAAAATTAAAAAATAAAAAATCTTTATTCGAAATTTGAGAGGGGAAAGAGATACTTTAGATAGTCAACAACAGTAACAAACAAGTCTTCGAAGAAGATGATGAATTTGAAGCTTCAGATAATGAATCTGTATGGGGTCTCACCAAATCCGGAGATGACTACTTCTTCCCAGATTGGATCCATTCTTTGGGTGCAGGAAAAGGCATGGAATTTTTGTATATCCACTCGGCTTCCCAAGCCCACATCTCAGTGGTGTCATCCTACAATCTTGTATAGAAATTAATCGACTAAAACTTTTTCTTGGTTTTGTATATTTTGTTGTTGATTTGCGATGAGAGCTAGGGGTGCACACAAGTTGGTCGAAACCAGCTAAATCAGCCGAACCAAGGTAATTTAGTTGGTTCGGCTGGTTTGAAGATCCTATAAAACGGCCGGTTGAAACCGTATGGAACGGTTCGGCCGACGGTTTGTCCCGACAAACCAGTCATTTCAGCCGGACCGAACCGTATATATTAATTATATTAAAAACATATTTTATATAGAGATGTAATGTAATTTAGTGGTAGTTTGGAATGAGTAAGTCTTTAAGTTGTCTAAGAGGGTGCATGTTCGGTTAGCCCCCTGATAAAAAAGATAAAATGAATGAAAATAAGAAGAAAAAATATCGTGATCTTGAATTTTCTGGATTAGTCCCCGGTAAAAAAGATAATATGAATGAAAATAAGAAGAAAAAATAAACATAGCCCCCGAAAAAATAAAAATTCAAATTATTTTATATAAAGTCCCCAATTTAGAATTTCAATTAATTAATTAAACTTAAAACATAAAACCCTCCATCTCCATATTTACAAGTAAAAAATCCCTCAAATTTTAATAAAACCCCAGATTTGCAGAAAATCCCAAAAAAAAAAATTTGCGAAGAGTGGAAGGATGATGCAATTGTTGGCTCATGCAATTCAAGAAACCCCCATTCTTCAAAGTCATGATCTTGATAGAACCAATATGCAAATTTTTTTAAAAAAAATGAAAAAAAAAAAGTGAAACCCAAATGGTCGATTCAGCAAAATCTTGATGGCATGATTTGCAGATACCAAAGATTGTGGAGATGACAAATTTGTTGGAGAAATAAATGAATATTCCACAATGGACAAATGAGAAATTTCTAATTTATGAAATCCACTTTTATCAACAGTAATATAGGTCATAGAGATATTTCAAGTTTGCTTTGCAGTCTAATAAAAACCACTGTTCCTGTCAAAATCATCAAAGCGAAAATACGGTTAAATTTGATTTTTATTTAAGATAGTTAAAATTAAAATAGAGTTAAAGGTGAAATAGTAATATTACATAATAATTTAAATTCTTATTTTTTTAGGGGTTATATTTAGAAATAATGTAAAATATGCAACGCATGCTTATTAAAAGTTAATGATGGATTGTAAATTTCGAAGATTTTATCAATGGTGCTACCATACAATTTAATGCTTTCAGAACTGATTAGTTAATTATTTGTTGGTGCACGATTTTCTAAAAAATGGGCGAGAATTATTTTCGGAATTCCTTTAGTATATTACGTAGATTTTTGTTTGAATCCTAATTGAGTTGAGCATTCCCTTAACATGCTATTCGTTATCTTTGTTATTGTCTTGGTACATGAGCTGCGAACTATATCTTCATACATAGATTCAAATTTAGGTTCCTTAGTTCTAAATCCATGTTTGTTTGTTCCAAGTTGTACTTGGCGTAAGACCCGCCTGAAGGTCATTATTTGAAACTATTCAATATTCCCTTTCGAGCATGTATATGTGCCCTCCACATATACTAATGAATATTTCATTTTGATCCCGTCATACTTCAACTATTATTCATATCAAGGTTTATTTATAATGAAGCATATTTAAAGCTTATTAATTCATTTCCACATAAGTCACTTCCGCCATTTTAATTCATATCTACGTTTGAATTCAAATAATTTATAAGTTATTTTGACTTCATTGTTGTCATAAAGTTTTAAATTATTTAAAACCCTTAGCATGCATTGTTTGCATGTGGGTCTGTTGCACAGTCCCAGTTTAGAGGTGCGATAGTGAGCGACGAATAATATGATATAAAATATAATATTCAAATATTTGTTTATGCCAGAGAGGATAAACTGTGGTAAAGTGAGAGTGTACATAAGAGATGAGAGAAAACAAATAAATTGTAAATTAATCAAAATATGTTTAATAATTCAAAGTTTGAGATTGAACGCAATTAAAATTTTTAAAATTTGAAGTCAATGTGATCGTGTTTCAATATTTGATTACGGCGCATTAGACAATAAATAAGTTTAATAATAATATTTGAGAACAAACTAATTAAAAATTTAATTACAGAGCTACTAAAAAAAATTGTACAGAGAATTTGGCTTTAAAATTTTCAATATTGATTATTATATTTTGCTTCATAACATTGTAGTGTTAATATGAAATAAATTTACAAATATCAAAATAAAATTAAAATTCGTTATACCTCAGAAGGCCTAATCATTATGTACTGATGAAATAGATGAAGACCATAGCCTTTTTTTTTAATACAAAGACCATAGCTTTTTAGTTCCTCTTCTTGCACCATTTTCTGAAATCTCTCCACTTCTTCCATATTGTCAAATTCAACAAGAAGTTGAAGGTCGTGATTCCCAAAACTCTCTTGTTCCACCAAAATTCTCATTGCCGAAACAACAGCAGACACACTACACCAATACAATTCAATCTTGACAAGTGTTGGTATATCTCCAATATCAAATGGTATTTCACTCAATTTGGGTAGACAATTAAAATGGAGAGCCTCGAGCGCCCGGAAATGAGAACTGTTAGCATTCCAAAAAATTAAATCAGGAGAACTCCGAATATCCAAATATTTGAGGCGGGGGAATTCCATTTCCACCTCAGCAAGGCTCCACGTGCCACCTTGGACTTGTGACAATGATAGAAATCCGAGATGGGGCAAGGATTCAATTATCACTCCAACATCTTCCCACCAAAGACTACAACCTATTAGCTCCAACTTTTGAAGTGAACTCGGGAATGAAAAATCATGTGGCCGACCAAATAAAGCTAGTGATTCCAGTTTAGTGAAACGACAAAGATTGTAGAGATAGTAATCTGAGCAGTCTTCTACATAATACCATGCTTGCAAGTGCTTGATGTTGGGCATTCTTTCGCAAACCTCTTCCGTCAATCTTAAATCAAGCACTCCATGAAGTGTTTGTAGGTTCCGCAAAACAATGCGTTTCTGTAAGTCATTGGGAGGAGGATCCGGAAGGACAAGACGAGAAATGTCGAGATGTCTAAGTTGTATCATCTCCCATATCTCTAGTGGTGCACTCATTCTTTCAAAAAAAAAACTTCGAATTTTTAATGTTTGCAAATTCCAAAATAGGCATATTGACCGTAGAAGGTTGTCTGTCATATTCACACTATAGCGTAAGTTAAGTGGCTGAAAATCGGCAGCTACTGAACATGGGCATTCCAATACTCTCAACAACTTAGCTGGCTCTAGCGGCAAATCTTTATTGTAATGCCATCTAAGAGTACGGAGAAGCGAAGCAGTGTTCACAGAATTAATGAAATCATACTCTTGCTTCCAATACGGTATTACAATACGACGCTCCCGGCTTAGGCCTTTAGAGGCTAAGCTATCAACCACACACAAGAATTTGTCTTTCTTACCTACCTTAATGCAAAATTTTCTCACTATATCATGAATACCGCAGTTTTCAGGTTTTCCATTCCACCACCTTTCACGAACTATAACAAGATTTCTATCAATAAGATCCTTCACGTAATCCTCTGCCACCTCTTCCAAACTTACACCTTCCTTTGCTCTTACAAATCCCTCTGCAAACCATAATCTCACAAGTTCACTGACAATTATCCTTCGATCTTCCTCAAATAACCCCATATATAAAAAACATGGCTTTAAACAAATAGGAAGGTGGTCATAACTCAGGCTTATTATTTTCATGCACTTCTCTCCCTCATCTGAACTCAAAATTGGGTTCATCAAATTAGCAACCTTCTCCCACCATTCAATTGCCCTTGTAGTCTTTCTAAGATGGCCCCCAATTACAACAATTGATAGTGGAAGTCCTTGACATTTTCGCACAATCTTTTTCCCAATTTCAACTAATTCCAGAGGACACTCTTCTTCATCAAATGTCATTTCACAAAATAATTTCCAACTCTGATCCTCATCTAAAAACTCCATATTAAAAGGGGAAGATATCAGATTAGTCGCAAGATCACAAAGTCTAGTAGTTACAATAACCCGACTTCCATTGTCATTATCAGGTAAAAACATCTGTATTTCATCCCAAGCATCCAAACTCCACATATCATCTAATATAATTAAATACCTTCTACACCACAAGCCTTTGTGCAACTTTTCTCCTAATTCAGTAATTGTTCCACCACATGAGGATTTACTTTCTCTAGAAAGAAGTTGTGTGAGAATAGTGTGTGCACTATATTCCTGAGATATTGTAGCCCAATGACACACATCAAAGTGATGCTTAACATGTGAATGTTCAAATGCATATTTGGCAAGTGTGGTCTTACCCATTCCGCCCATGCCCACGATTGGTATCACAAGCTGACTCGAAGGTTCTCCCACGAGCATTCCCATGAGTCGATCAGCGACTGCATCAAACCCCACCATCCTAGTCTTCCTCGAGGTCCGAGCTTCTGATGAAGTCGTTGGTGAATACGTGTGCTCCGCTGCTTTCATTCCACTTTTCCCTCCAAACTGGATCGCCTTTCTCTTCACATAACCCAAGTTGTCGATTGCTTTCTGTAGATCGAGGAAGAAATAAGATCTTGGTTTTCCACAAAGTGTGGATCCAGATTGAATTTGATCGACTAAGTGGGATTCGACCACATCGTGAGCCGCGTAAGCCGAAGATGCAATCCGGCTCTCCAAGACTTGTGCAGCTTCCCTGCTGCATCCATGAGAATCGTAGTTTTCCATGAAGTCGATCAAGAAATTGCAATTTGGGAGAGGGATGCGATCTGTTCGTTGTCAAAAGAAAAGGAATGAAGGGGATGATTGGGAATGAACTCCACATCATTAATAAGAGAAACGAGAGCTGCATAAGCTGCCATTCTCTAATTTCTTGTATCACTTCGATGTTTCAAGAATGAATGAAAAAGAAAGATTGCTTCTTCCTTTTCTATTTTGTTGCGGGAGTCAACGGAGAGATGGAAGATGGGTGATCTGCAAGTTGTCTCAATTATTGAAAGTTTATTCTTTTAATGGAGTGGGTCAGTTCACTGTTATTCTTTTTTTTTACCGCGGTAAATATGTCGAATTAGTTCTTTCAGATAATTATAAAAAGAAAATAATCTTTATTCGAAATTTGGGAGGGGAAAGAGATACTACAGATACTCAGTAACAGTAACAAACAAGTCTTCGAAGAAGATGATGAATTTGAAGCTTCAGATATTGAATCTGTATGGGGTCTCACCAAATCCGGAGATGACTACTTCTTCCCAGATTGGATCCATTCTTTAGGTGCAGGAAAAGGCATGGAATTTGTGTATATCCACTCGGCTTCCCAAGCCCACATCTCAGTGTCATCCTACAATCTTGTATAGAAATTAATTGACTAAAACTTTTTCTTGGTTTTGTATATTTTGTGGTTGATTTGTGATGAGAGCAGATCAAGTTGCGAAATATCAGTCAAGTCAATAGGTTCGGTTTAAAAAAAACTTACAAATCAATTAATATAAAAAATAATATTAAAATAAATATATTTTTCATATTATCAACAATAAATCGAAGAGAAATGAAATCGTAATCATAAAAAAAGAATGAGAGGGAAGTTGATTTATATGAATGAAATTCAAATAATATTTAATTAATGTTGTTATATATAAGAGCAATCCAACTTAAATGATCAATTTTATACTTCAAACTGTTGGTCAAATTTATGTCATCCGGTTTGAAATATTTTAAACCAATCGGTCAGATCACATCTCTCAAACAAGTTGAAGCAGCTAAGTTAATTTATTTTGGCCAATCCATACACACCCCTATCAATAAGTCACCTGTAAAATATTACCTCCGTTCCAGCATAATAGGTCTTCTTACCAAATTGTCGAGCGTCCCAACTAAATTGGCATCTTTCCAAAAATGGCTATTTTTTCACACTCAATAATAAAATATTAATTTCACTTATACTCATAGTCTTAATTTCTGTGCCGAAAAGAAGATGGTTTATTTAATTGAGACGGAGGAAGTAGTATTTAACCAATGTGCTCCGAGATCGAGAACATAAATGGACATGGCAAAAACTTGCGTTAGGCAGGCCTAAACGGTTTAGGCGGGTTTTATCCTACCCAAATGGGTTCACCCATTCCAAATAGGGTATATTATATGGGTTTGGGCTTGGGTTAATGGATAAAACCCGCTTAAAGCTTGGGTTAATGGATAAAACCCGCCTAAATCGTTTAGGCTTGCCTAACTCAAGACCTTCCCAATGGACATTCTTGCTGACCAATCAAGCACATTAATAATAATAATAATAATAATAAGGGGTCTAAATAAGAGGTATTCCAACTTTCCATTTGATTTTTATATAATAAAAAAATCACATAATTAAATAAAAATATAAGTTAAAATATATCTAAATTAATCTTTATATTATATATAAATTTAAAATCTTAAAATTAAAATTTCAGCCACTCTTGAAAATCAACCCCTTCCCATTCTTTTTTTCTTAACAACTCACCTTTTTCTCTCAACAACTAACCAATGAATTGAATTATTTTATAAAAATATCATATAAATCCTATTATTATTAAAATATAAAATATTTTTGGTTATGGGCATTAGAACTTACTCCAGCCCCTAATAGATCTGCCAATGCTTATACGGTATTTAAAAAAGCAATCCGAGGAAGAAGAAACAATCAGTGATAGGAGTTTAGACTACCCACACCAATAATTAATTCAATTCAATATTTTTATAAAATACTATTAGTTTTTCTCCTATACATTCAAATACCAAATTCAATTAATTCAATTCAATATTTTTATAAAATACTATTAGTTTTTCTCCTATACATTCAAATACCAAATTCAACTTAATTTATATCGCATCAATGATACCCACTTAATCTAAAATATTTTTTATTAAATTATCAAGATTATAATAAAAAGTATTACGTACAGTTATATTTGCACACTCAATTGGCTCTCATTAGTCCAAGAGTGAGGTTTTAACACTACTGTCGTGGCTCCCCACAAGGGCAAGAGTAGGGTAAAATTAAATGAAGTTGAAAGTAGGGTTTTCATTTCAACACAATCATTCATCAAGTACATTTATTAGAGGTCTAAATAAGTTTTATTCCTAATTTCCTATTACACAAAATTAGGGATGGATAAATAACATTAACACAACAAGGTGTTTTTATGTTTTTAGTGAAATTCTGATAATCAATATAAAATGCTCAAGATTCAAAATTTCAAAACAAACTCTCATCTGGGAGAGCTTTTCTTCCCTTTCTTCCTTCCCTTCACCTCTTTCTCTAAGCTCTTGATCCTCTGGTTCAGCACTGACGACGACGATATTCTTGGATTTACTGTTTTTGACGAATCACCATGTTGTGATGGTGGTGATAAAGACTGCTGTTGCTGGGCAGCTGCATACTTCTTCAGTGATTCAAAAAACGACATGGGAGGTTTTGCATCAGCTTTGGGTGGCGGCGGTGGGGGTAGATCGGGTATTCCCAACATCTTCTTCACCTCCGGCTTCTTTATCACTGAAAACTCAAGGAAGGTCCATGAATACAAGAATTTGAAAGATAGCTGCAAATTATTTGAGCAACAGCTGAAAATCCATAATCAGTACTAACCCAATCCATACGCGAGTGAATACAGGTTGGAGGTAATCCAGTAGCAGAATACGGCCTGCAGATGTATACAAATTAACTGATGATTTTCTCAGAGAGATGGAGAGAGAGATAATGTGATGACAGTTGGACAAACCAAAACCAGCAAATTACAAATATGGCAGCTTGGATCAAATACAAAAAACTCAGCATCAATCAGCAAATTAGGATACACTTCATAGTAAAAAAAAAATGGAGTTCATATTGAACATGGTTGAATTTTAGAAGATGATATTGAGGAATATGCAAACCTTGGGGAAAGTTGCAGTGAGAGGGATTGTTAAAGCTGCAAAGACTCTGGAGACATTCTTGATGGTTTTACCAGCTGGATTGCCTTCTAAGCCTTCTTGCGCGTTGCACTAAAAAGCATTATCAATTGAGTTAAACACCGCACTAAGATCTCACAGCAAATGACAGAGAAACCCCCCATCATAAAACTCCTTCAACTTCATTGAGTCTAAAACTACTGATAAAAATATGTTGGATGTATGGTTTTACATATTCCAGCGTTAGTTATAACGAGCTAAACATATGCTTGCATACTCAACACTTATATGAGAGTTATAAATTCATATAGCAAGATATATATATTCATTAAATATTATCATAAAAATACTGAGCATGTTAGCATATAATTTGAACTCGCAGTGACTTTCAAGTAAACACAAAGGGGAAATGAATCTCAAGTGAACCAAAACTTATGTATGTGTGCGTGTGTTGGATATACCGAGTGGCATTTACTTAACTGACTCGCTTTCGCAATAATAAAATGAAGCACACAAATTATGCTACATGGAAATTCATAATCTTCAACATCATAAATTTCGAAATCACAAAAATATAAATTCATAAAGGTTTTACTGTGTCAAGACGCATGGTGCTTTGTTTATAGTAAGAAATCACTCTAACAAATACCAAGTTACCAACACAGCAGTAGATAAAGCTAAAGTAAATATAAAAACACGTCGACAAGTAGATCGATTCACACATTATGCAAAGTGAACATAAATACAGAAAAAGTGACTGACCTCCACTGTTATCCAAAATGTCAATGCCGTCAAAACTGGAAGAATGTACATTGCATCTGGTGTAGTCAAATCTGTAAACCACAATGCTCCTCCATCTTTAAAAGATTGGACTTTTTCTGCCATGTTGTTGATCTGCCCGTTAAGTGTCAGATGCAAAATCGTCAAATTGCCGAAAAGTGAAATTAATGAGGACAAACACAAAAGAAGAGAGCAGAAGGAATTATCAAGAACAATTAAAAGGAAATGTAATCTTACTGCCAAAAAGAAACAGCAAAAGACAGGTCCCACAATTAGAATTCCCTTTAAAGGAGTGAATGGTGTAACACCGTATCTGTAGGAAAGATGCAACCATCTCCGTGAATAGCATATTCTTAACCCAAGTATTTTTACATAATATTCAATAATAATAATAGCACAACAAACAGAAAAATAGTATAAGAAATTTGAAGGAAAAAAACATGAACCCACTATCAAAACTCAAAAAGATACAACTGAAATGCATGGCATCGAAAATCTGATAAGCACACAAGCCAGAGAAGTATGCTTTGTTGTTTTGTTCGCAGAGCATAGTGTGAGTATTAGCTCTACTTATGCTACCAGCTTATCACTCTTCTAGTCAACAATCAATAAACGAAGCAAAAACTGCAATTTATGCAGCAGTGAGTAGATAATATTGATGGAAATATTGGTCACAAGCCCAATCAAAGTCCCACTTGCTGCAGCCTTAGAACACAATTATGGTGCGGCAGCTGTGGAATGGCAGATGCTAGAAAACTAAGAAAGGTACACATTCAGAAAATTTGCAATAGGAAATGAGGTCTATAGAGCGGGTAGGAATTTATAGGCTAATAAGTAAGGATTAGCAAAATATAGTGCACACATCGCCCATTATTGACGTGCATAATTTATTACACCAGTTTTTTTCTAGCCTCTGGTGACTGTTTCATTGGTCTCTCAAGTCTCAACTCTGGCCATTGCTTCACCTTCACACTTTTCTGGGCATTCTTTTCTAATGTTTCTAAAAGTTTTTTTAAAAAAAAAAGATAGGCATGCTATGATACTGAAATATATGAGGACAATTGCATGGATATCTTAGAAGAGTGAACTAGATAAATCTCTTCTCGTAGGCGGGTCTAAATGGCATATGCTCTAATATTGCATCCCTTTTTGAAGACGATATTGATGTACAAATAAGAACAAATTGGTTAAGTCTTAAATGGGAATATGTAAAAGGTACATACTCATCAAATACTTTTTTCATTCGCGCTTGACCTTCAGCCACAGCAGCAGGACTCATATCCTGGAAACAATCAATGAGTATTCATCAAGAGTTGGAAACATTAAAATCAGATAAAGCGCAACCATGTGATCTGATGCAGGAAAAAAGGGGTTCTGGACTTCTGGTAGAATAATCCTCCTACAGACAGTATCTTTTGTTTTTTAGAGGGTCATTAAAATGTTCAACAAGTTATCAGATGCATATTCCAGCAATCGACTAGAAGCTCACGCAGCAAATAACAGTCTTACACACTTACCCTGTTCTTCATTTCTTCCTGAATCTCCTCCAACTGAGGCCTTATAAGCTGCATAAGAAATAACTTTACATCAGAAAAAGAGGCAGGCATACTTCACAACAACATGCAGTAAAAGAAGATACCACTGCAGGGAATTGGGAGGAAGAACAAAGAAAAAAGAAACAAACAGCGGGGAGGCAGAAGGGCATTTATAGGGGGGAAAGGTGCATAGCAGAACTGAGGAAATGTAAAATTTCGGGCATTGTTATGTAATTCGTAAAATAAAGTTTCTTGTCAGTGAACGTATATATTTTTGAGGAGGAGCCAGACGCCTTTGGTATGCTGAATTATAGAGAAATATTTAAAACAAAATTCATTTTTTTAGCTTGAACAACTACTTCAACAATACATATCTTACTCAAAATTAGAAATACAATACGAAAGTAGGCATGTGAAAACAATTATTCAAATGGGAACTTAGATTAGTGCAGCTGAATACTTCAACTAGTATATAAACTTCAAATATTTGCAGGCTTAATAAACTTTTTTCAGGGTGATGCAGGGAAAGGCTGTTAAGTAATTTGAATATTGCACATTGATTCTGCGCCGTCCCTGAGCACCAAATATTTCTACTCTGAGCAGGAACCAAAGGCACCAATCGGAAATGATGTGCAATGCAAAATAGAAATAAACCAGGACATTGACAGATGAAGTTTCTATTTGTATTGCAACATATGGAAATAGCCATGATCTTTCCAAAAGAAGATAGGAAGTTAGCATTTATAAGAGAGATGTTGCATTATCGTTCGACAAAATAATGCTTACCTTCTATTTTTTTCTTATCCTCCTTTTCACGTGAGTATTAAACCTTCTTTTGAATGAGTTATATTCTTCTTCCAAAACATATTATGCTACACTTTTTGTCTCATCCTTTCCCGTATGCAGGTAGAGGGAGGGGAAGTTGGGGGAGATGACAGTTCCAAGAAAGCAATTTGAGTTACATTGCATACAAACATTTATAGTGGTTCATAATGGATACAAGTATGCAGGCAATTAGGTAATCTGGCTTCAAGTCAAAATCAAAATGGAACGACAATACAAACTGGCAAAAAAAAAAAATCATGATAAGACTTACAGTAAATTTCGAAGTAGCTTTAATTTGATGTAAAGTAAGGGGAAGTTGAAGCGTACGGATCAAAAGAGTAGTAAGCACGATTGATAACCACCTAAAAATACAATCATAAAAGTTCACAATTGGAGATATTAGAGAACGAAAACTATCAAAACAAGAACTTTGGAAAATAAAATCATCCGCACCAATCAAACCCAGTAAGAGTATGCATATAGTCAATCATGTATTGGAGTGCAGCCACCGGCAAAAACGAGTCCGCCGCAGCAACAGCCACCTCATTCGCCACCGGGGCGACCTGTGACGCCACCTCGACAGCTTTCTCCCCCAACACATCCGCCACATCAGTCATTATCTCAATCTTGTCGGCCCCTGCACCTTCTCCGAAAGTTGACATATTTCTCACATAAACCGGCGCAAAAGCCGCCGGAATCGCAAATCTCCGATCTTGGAACAAATTCCTCGACCCCAAAAAACTCCCCATATTATCTCCGGTCCCAAACGGGCGGCGGCGCAGGAGGATCTCACTGCTCTCGTAAATGGGATTTTGACGCGTCGTGTTTTCACGGTGGTTATCATCACGGTCGGTATGCGAAAACGGAACGGCAACTCGTTGCTGCTGATAAAGAATCTTGGCGCGCGTAGTGACGCTCCGTCTGAAAGCCATTAATCTTCCTTTCTGCAATCAAAACAGCAAGAAAGTAAGAATCTATTAAACAGAATCTTGTATCTTTCCCTTAATCTCCAACAACACACAAGAATTTACGAGATTTCCGTTCAAGATCGAACACGTACTCGGCCCTAACGGAAGCAATCCGATGAAGAAATAATCTAGTAATAGGGGTTTAGGGATCCAGGGTTTTTGAAGAGCGGTTGATGCTGCCCGCCCGGTTGACAAGAAATCGTTGTTATCGCGAACTCGCAATTTGTACGGATTTTCCGAACTAAAGCGTGTCCTTGCACCCCGATTTTATATTAAATTGGGGAATAACTCTTCCAATTTGTGCGTGTGTGCGAGGGTGGAATTTTCAATCTAGTTTTATTTTAAACTATAATACTTTACTAAATATGATAGTAGTTACGAAAAATTATGAAAAATATCCAATTGATTAATATTTTCTATCACTTAATTATATCATAATATTTTATTTATCAATTAAAAATACACTAAAATTCCTCATACTATTGAATAATACCATAATATTAGATTATGTCTATTATAACTAGGGGTGTGCATGGTTTGGCCGAAACTGGCCGAACCGGCCAAACCAAATTAATTTGGCCGATTTGGCTGGTTTGAAAAAAATGATTGGCCGAGTTGGTTTGAAAATTTTCAAACTGGATGATTTGGTTTGGCCGACGGTTTGAAGGATGAAACCGGCCGTTTCGGCCGGACCGGCCGTATAAATAATACTCCATAATTTTAAATATAATAATTATAATAAAATATTATTTGATAGAAAGCTAAAATATCAAATATATTGATATATATGCCGATGCTTATATTCTTTCGAATTGTAACCCTATAAATCAACTTATATACAATTGTTTATTACAACCATAATATTATTTATTTATTACTTATCTCATATTTATAATTAATGACAAGCGATACATATTTATATTAGTTTTATTTTGTGTATCATTCTTTCATTAATTTCTAATAATAAAATAGATATACAAGTTTCATTTTTTGTAATATTTTTAGTTGAATAATCTTCAAACCGTTTAAACCAGCCGAACCAAACCGTTTTAATATGGTTTGGCCGGTTTGGTTTGAAATAATTATTTGGCTGGTTTGGTTTGTGAAAATTTCAAACCGTACCTATTGGTTTGGTCCGTACTTTACCCCTTAAACCGGTCAAACCGGACCGTGCACACCCCTAATTATAACTATGCTAAAATTCGAATGAATCATAAATTAATTTTAATTTAATATATGCCACATCTATATCTATATATATACTAAAAGAGAATAGTTCAATCTTATTACAGTTTTGTCATTTTCCCGTCAAAACTATCACATCAACATAAATTTTATTATTTTATTTTATTCTATTTTATATTTCCTCTATTATAATCAATATATGTATATATAATCAATGTAGCAAAAAAAAATTTCCTACCTAAACTTTTTCTTATTTTAATTTTTATTATATTTATTCTATTATAATGTAGATATACAATAAATAATATTCTTTAATAAAATTATATTTGTCATTTTTCTTTAAAATATTATCTCACTATTTTTTTATATTTACTGTTTTTTTAAAATAATACAAGTATAATATTTTTTATGGAATTATATTTAAATAAATTCTCATAAACCAAGTTTGATATAATTTTTAATTTTTATTAAGTTTCTATATATAGTTTGACGTGTAATATAAAAATTAATTTATATTAGAATATATTAATTGTACTATTGATGAATAAAAATTAAATATATTTAAAAAGAATCACTAAAAATGTTAGGATATATAACTTTTTTAATTATATTTTAATGAAATAAACTAAGACATTATATATTTAGTTCGCGCATAATGCAAGTGAATTATCACATCACATCGATTTTATTTTACTTTATATGTTTTTATATTAAACATATACATATAATCAATAAACAATAATAACAATGTCAACAAAATGATATGTGTCATTTTTCAATAAACACTAAACTTTTAATATTTTCTATTTTAAAATATTACAACTATGTGCTAAAAAAAATAATATAATTATAATTTTTTGATAGGTTAATTTTGTAAAAGAAACTCTTATTTTTTTAAGCCTTGTGTTTTATCTATTTACTTTGATTTATCTATATACTTTGATTTTTATCAAATTTATATATATAGTTGGATGTATTATATAAAAAATTATTTTATAAAGATATTAATATATACATATGTACTTAAATGTGTAACATTATAATTATATTTTAATATAATTAAATATTTAATTCGTGCAACGCACGGGTTCAAATCTAGTATATACTAAAGCAAAAGAAGTCTAGAAAAAATTGTTTCCGCCAAAATTATAGAAAAAAGTATATGTATATTTTTAAGTTGAATCTATCAAAGATTTCTAAGTAGTAGAGTTGGTTTATAGTGTTGAGTTTAAGATTTTGTCTCTCCAAGAGGTTTTGTGTTCAAATCTTATCCTCAACATATAAATTTATATTTTTTTTACACAAAAATTATCTCTTCAACTATTTTAAAATAAAACGATGGGAACAATTATTCCATCAAATAAAATTATTATTTTATTTTATTTAAATACATTATGATTAATTAAATAATTATTAATTAATACTAATTATAATAATCAATTTTGTACAATAAATATAGTCGGTCTTATTTTTAATTTCTATAATCCATAATAAAAGACAATTATCTCCATTAATTTTCAACAAAATATTTTATTTTTTTTACCAGTATTTCAATAATTTATATAAACTCAGTAATCAAGCTATAATAAAATTTAAACAATAACATGCAAACTTAAAGATGATTACAAATAAAATTATTTTAAATTCATATGTTTCAAAAATCGTAAGATATTAATAATAATTTTAATAAATTAATAAGATAGATTAATATAACATTAATAAATTTGTTATTTGTATTTATAACTTATATATTATTTTTTTTAAATTCGGTACAAATTAATTATTTTTTATATTGAATCATGTATAATATGTAGCATGACGAACAATAAGCAACTCATTAATGTAATTATAGATATAATTATAGAAATTTATATATATAATTATAGCCAATTATCACATGTTATTTTATAATTTTAACTTAAATTAGTAAAAAAATAGACACAAGTTAACTTTTAAAATGTGGGTACATAAGTTTGATTTTTTCTATTTTATTTTATTTAGTATTTTTACTTTATGCTAAAATATATAAAATGTGAGTATTTCAGTTTGACTTTTTATGTTACTTAAAATTAGTATTATCTATATATTAAAAATATAAAGCATGCGTACATCAATTTTATTTTTTATTTTATTTTGATTATGATTTATTAATTTATGTTAAAAATAAAAAGTGTGGGTACATTAGGTTGAAAATTTATATATATATATATATATATAGGGAGTGGATCCAGTGACAAAACTCTTAACGTGAGAAAGTGAGAAAGATGCTTGATTGCACTCACAGCATTGCTTGATTGTATTCAGGTCGTTGCTTGATTGTGCTTTAGTTGTTGCTTGATTGCATTTTACTTGTTGCTTGATTCAATATCAACCATTGATTTTTTTAGATCTGATGGACATGATTCATTCTTTTTTCTCACATGGTAATTTTTTTTTACATGATCCCTCCTCTCTCTCTCTCTATATATATATATATATATATATATATATATATATATATATATATATATATATAATATTTACACCTGAATCTGACATACATCTATTTATTAAAATCAAATGCTTGATATGCAAGTCACCACAAACATGGGTAAACTGTGCAAACTTAATTTATATGCACAAAAACAACAAAAGTTTGACAAACACATCTCATTTTATTCTACAATGTTTATATTATATGTATTTTCTTTTATTTAAATATTTTCCTTTAAATCTACATAGACGTATGATGATAAATAATTTGTGGATCCAATTCATCCAATTTTCAAGTCCCATCTGAAATGAAATCATCATGGAAGCATTCTTATGTTTAAGCAAAAACATAAGTAATTTCTACATTTTTTTTTTCGCGAGTCTTTCTCTCTAAAATTGTATTAATTTATGTAACTAAATTGTTCAAAAATATTTATATTCTCTGTATTTCTTTTATTTCACAATTTTTGTTTGAATATATAGAAAATCATGGTTATTTCTTCTGTAGTTGCAATTCATCCAAATTTCAAGGCCCATTTGAAACGAAATTATCATGTAAACATTCTTACATTCCAGAAAAAGATTTCACAAACTTGAAATCAAATTAAATGGATTGAATTGCAATGAATTTTGACACTTTTTGCACTACATTGCGAGTCTTTTTATTTAAAATTTTTTAAATTTATGTAACTAAATTGTTCAAAAAATATTCCTTGAAAAAAAAAGATTTTTTATCTAAAATAAAAAATTGTTCATTCAGACTTTCAAGAAAGTATTGTGAAAAGTAATTTATAAAAGTGATCAAGAAATGAGGAGCACTACTGAGAGGAAGAGAAAATTAAAAATAGAATTTAAAGTTAATATATAAAAATGATTTGAAAAAAGTATAAAATATAATATAGAACCCATGTACTTTTCAAATACGTTATGAAATCAAAACAAATAAATTGGAAGAATAAGAAAAAAATTATGAATTAATTTACGATATAGTTGTACTCTTTGTATTATGATACCACCACATATTAAAATTAATTTAGTATTTCAATAGACTTAGTGGTCTCTTAAAACTTACAAAAATAAGATATTTTTTAATAATATTTAATATAATAATTTCGTGCAACGCACTGGTGAAATACTAGTCTATCTATCTATATATATCTATATATATACTAAAGCAGAATAGTGGCAAAAAAACTGTTCCCGCCAAAATCTTCAAACATTTTTATTTTATTATATTATTTATTTATTCTATTATATTATAGTTGTACAATAAATAATAATAAAAATAAATTTATATCCTTTCTTTAAACTATTATATATCATTAATTTATTATATTTACTATTTATTAAAATAATGGCTAATTGCAAATTAATTTCCAACGTTTGCTCATTTTTGCAAAAATAACCTAATATTTATATAATTGCAAATTAATTCCTAACGTTTGTCTATTTTTGCAATTTAATTCCTAACATTCCAAACATGCAATTTAATTTCTATCCTTACTCCATTTTCGCAATTTAATTCCCAACATTACAAATTTACATTTTATCTCCTAAAATTTATTGTAACGCCCCCAACTGACCTTCCCAATTTGGGGTCGCGTCACATTGATGTCTCAGGTTTTGTAAACATTTTCCTCATTTAAAAGAAACGAAAAACTTGATTAATTGGAAAAGATAATTAAATAACAGAGAAATTAGTACTTCGAGTCTGAATTTAGAGAACAAGATTTAAATCCTTCAAACATTCAAAAGATGGGAAGGTATAGCAGAGCGTGTAGCAGCGTGTGTGATGGGTGATGGAGATATGCATATGGAGATGCATATCTCAGGATCTGTAAGTTTACAAAATATAAGCTGCTCTGTTTACACCTCCGCTCGCCATCCATGCCGCTTAACCTGCGTATTTTAGAAATAATACGAGGGGCTAAGTACTAATGTACCCAATGGAAAATATGCCCGAAAACATACATTATATAGGAGACTTGCTATTCACACAGATAGACACGGGGTTTTGTTGAAAAGAACCGTGCTATCTAAAACATTTTATTTTTATGCGCATCTAAGTATGTTATTATATCTGTTATCATAGTTGTAACTGGAAGCTGACCCACTTCCAAGTTACGATGATTAGTTAGGAATGATTCAACATTCAACTTACTATCATCTAAGTGCACAATCTCGGTACATTCTTCGAGATCCGATCGCATTCTGTCATTCACTTTCTCACAAACTTACAATCCCATCACATCAACCAAACTTTCATTTCAAGGCATCAAACCTTCACGATTAATAAGAGTAGCGCATGTACTAGCATTACATGGTTCTTGTCTTATCAATAACTCTCTGTTATTAGCTTTCAACAGAGGACAGATATAATAGCACAAAAATATGCATAGCAGTTCTCAATTTTAAATAAAGCAACTTTACACGTTTTGGAAAATAAAAACACACATTTGTTTTTATACTGAAATAGTTTCCCACTTGGTGTTAGGCTTTCGGTAAAATAGATGCTTTCCCGCTAAGTGTATATGAGCTTATCTTCCTCAATTTCAACCTCCTACAACATTATCAGGGCCAACTAATTAGGATAGACGATCTAGGACAAATTCTACTTTACAAATTCCAACTAACACATACTTCACCATAAATCCTCATGATTCAAACTTCGATCAATAAGCCTCAACCTTTGGTAAACAATATTAATCATATCCCAACCTTCCTTTCATTAACCATCTTATACTTATGCTTAATCATGCTCCAATTTTCACCAACTTAATAGATCAAATTCTAATTTCCCACCTTAAGTTTCCACACAACAATGCATGTTCTTTCACCTAACATGCTCCTATAATTGAGTATTTAGCTCAAATAATTCCCAATCAACATTTCACATGTTCCACCCTCCAATTAACATGCTTCAACCTCTCTTAATTGAAATAGAATTAAATCTAATTCTTGATTACAATAACCTACACCTTAAATATGTTTAACATGCTTGGATAAACATATATTAAACTTAAAAATTGAGAATAACTTAAACCGGATCAAAACAAACATGAAAAATCAAAATTTCCCCTTTCAGCCTGCCCATATCGACATGGAACAGGAGGCATATCGAACTCATGCAGGTCGATATGGGTCTTCTTCTCCGGCAGAAACGCGCCCCGACCTGCAACTCACCGTTTCTCACAATCCAACCACCCATAACCACATGCAATCACATATATAAGGTCCTAGACTCAAGGGAACACGAATACATGCTTCAAAGCAAGGAAAAACGATGGAAGAATGAGATGGGTGAAGCTCACCTGAATTCTCTCTCTTCCACGGCGGCGACGGCTTCTCCGACGAGTAAACTCGTGCTGCTTGGTACCAAAATTATCCTTAGAGACTAGGGAACACAAAAATATAAGAGGGAATAATTTTAAATAGCAAAAGTTATAAAACACATCCACCAAATAGCACCTCTTATGAAAAACTCCACAAAATAGCAAAAGTGTACTTTCTCTGTCAAAACTGTCTCAATCTCCCAATCATTTTTGTCGATTAGTGT
>JAPKLW010000172.1:607773-619610 GCA_026898455.1 Plectranthus barbatus
CATTATTCTTAAGAATATCATGTTATGGTTACATTATAGTTGAAATTATACTATAATGTACGAGTTCCACACCAATTTATCGAGTTCCATCCCAATTGGGACGAGGTCCATCCCAATTTACATAATTCCATCCGGATTGAGACTATTATTAATCTTTTCGGCCGAGTTCCATCCAAAATTAGCGACTTCCATCCCAATTGGGACGTGGTCCAGCCCAATAGGACGAGTTCCATCCGAAATGGACAAAATATTGATAATATTGCTACTTAATAATTAATAAATTAGTCCTCGAAATTGGGATGGAAGTACTCCAAATTGGGATGGAAATACTCAAAAAAGGGATGGAACTCGGTGATTTTGAATGGAATTTGTCCAATTTATGCAAAAAAACCAAGAATATGCGGCTCAATTTACTGAACCAAAAACCAACTTATTCGCACTCAATTAACCAACCCAAAAAACCATCAAAAACCATCATATTCCATCACAATGAACCAACCAAAAAACCAAGACATTCAAACAAAAATAATTCAAAACAGATCAAACCAACATATTCGAATATCTAAATAAACAATTTAAAATATCTAGTACAAATTCTACATCACTCATCATATGACATATCAAATAAGCAATGAGCCATATACAATCTATATCTTTCTTGACATCCTTCCATTTCGGCCCAAGGTACATTCGGTCGCCCACAAATCAACTGGTCCATGAACATGCATGCATACACTGATTCACTGTAATGATCATAAGCTTCGAACCCATTAGCAAAGTCCACCGCTATCTTTTCCTTGTACGGCGTCAGACCAAGCGTGCTCTTGTCCCAGTATTTCCCATCAGTCAAATATTTGTGGAGCTGATCTGTGATGCGCCGTACTGATTCACATCTGTATCTCCTACCAACCTGATTTTGTCGTTTGACTGTAGCATCATATATCCAACAACTCCAAGTTGACAGGTCGATTTTCAATGTAAACCAATGATCTCCAACATTATACGGCATGATTAACTGGAAAAAATTAATTTGTTATCATAACTTAACAAGAATGCTCAAATAATTAATTAAACAAATACTTACCACAGACGCATTGTACCACGGCCGAGAACATGGACTATCCTTTCCTTCGATGAACTCTAGCAATTCTGCCGAAACACACGGTGGCTTTGATCGAGATGGCAAATTTACCGGATAAGACTTGTTGAATAAAAGCTATATTTCATATAAAAAACGAAACATGTAAATAACATGAAGAATTAATAAAATAAATAAATAAGTTCTAACCTGGAATTTCGGGGTGAGAATGCGAACTTCATCGGGATTACAAGCAGATAAGATAAACTTGTTATCTGAAATCAGTTTGACACTGCGGGCATGTAAAAACATGTTAGATAAAACGTTCTATTTAATTAAATAAATACAACAACAAATTTAAATAAATAAATTCTCACCAGAGGGCGTGAACAAACATCTCTATCTGCGGCACGGTTAAGTATGTGTATGAATCCTCCAGTTGTGCAAAAAAGGCATTCGTGAGCCGCAGGCCAGTTGTTTGAGAGATGCGGGCCTTATCTGCTGGACCTTGCCGGAATGCTTGGTAAGATTGCCTGATGACCTTATTCACATAAAGAGGTCCAAAATACTAGACAATGGGTTCCATCTCATCGTCATCATCAACATCACCTCCAGATGTCTGCATTGCAATTAAGATTAGTAAATTAAATCGCAAAATAGGGCTAAACTATATAAAATATACCTGTGGTGCGTCAGAACGTGGTTGTGGCTGTCGCTGTTGCAAAATACTGGATAACCGGGGCTGAGTCTATGGCATTGGTTGAGAGGACGAAGCATCTGATCGCTGGCACGAAGAAGTAACCACTTCTTTAATGTACTCCTTCAAAGTTGGAACAACTTCATCCAAAACCCAGTGTTTCACATCATCTAGCACAAACTGTTTGATTCTCCCAAACATCCTCTGATCTCTCTCTTGCCTACGTTCTTCCCCGCCCGAAGATGAAGAAGAACTAGGTATCCTTTGCCATTTCTGTCGTCTCTTCTTTCTCTGTACCGGGGATGGTGGCTCCGAATCATGCCCAGTCTCCATATCGGGCTGCTCAGCATGCAAAAAGGGCTCCTTAGTCTGCACATATGGTTGCTCATTGGGAGCCTCCTCCTCCTCCATATCGTTCGTCAAATCATTGATCTCCACTTCTACCATTGTACCGCCACTAACCCAATCTTCAAACCCAGTGTGTACTGGTATCTCTAGATGAGGGCTATTCTCTTCCAAATCTCCAATCATTGACCCTTCACCTTGTTTAAGGGCATGTGTAGATATCGGAGCCACATAACTCACACCCATCTTGTCATCTCCTTGTGCAGATCGCCAATAATGGGTACTCATCTCAGAACGCGAAGGAGGCAGGGCGGTTGACACAATGAGCTGCAAATTTTAAAAATATATTAGATAATATAATCAGTTTCCCGTTCAAAACAAATAAAACACTGAAATTTCATTTTATTACCGTTTGGGAGAAGAAGGCTACCCAGTTTTTTACACTGGATCTTCTGAACCGCCACTTCAGCATACGTGGCTCAGCATTGGCTTTAACTAGCCGGGCACATGCCTGCCCCAACTCAGGAATGACCACATAGGCCCAAACCTAACAACATATAAAAAAATTAAACTATTTTCAACAAACATTGATCACAAAGATGAAGATAAAAGATGGTGACAATTTCATACCTGTAGTACCCAAAAGGGACCTGGAAGATGAAGGGCTTTTTTCTCAAGTTGAATCCGAGTAGTGGGTATATGCGTTTTGTAATAGAGCAGTGCTTTGTATGCATATGTACCCCATGGAAATCGGTTCCAACCATCAAGATCCTCACTTAAAACGTACAGCCACTTTTCTATTTTTCTTTTTTCAGTATACCCTAGTCCAAAAAACCAATATGCTAATATATTGGCCACCCTAAGGTACAATAAACCGTGAGTACTATCAATCTTTTTGTATTGAAACCTATCCAAAAGTTCTTTACTACTTAGGATTTGACCACCGCAAAAGACTTTAAATACAGTACTAGATTCTAAATCATGGCGTGCAGTAGGATCAATAGTGGCATTTCCAAAATTCAAACCAGAAATAAGGGCGAATTCACTCTGTGAAAACATGATATCCTGCCCACTGACTCTAAACCTTAACAACTCTGGATTATTTGACTGAGTCTCATGACTAAATAATTCAATTAATGATAAAGACGAACTAAGTCCATTGTCCGACCAATCCAACCAATGTCCAAAAACCCCAGCCCGAAACTCATTAACCAACGCCTCTTGTCCTATATCAAACAATGTCTTCTTAATGATATCTAGGACCATACATTTATAATATAAATTAGTCTTAGGTTTACTTCCATGGACTTCATATCGAATATAGGCAGCCTGCAGCATATCAAAACCAAACTAACTAATTCAATAAAAATAAAACACAAAAACAGGGAAAAAAACATGCACGCACGGTTCATATGCATATACACGGTTCAAACATATAAAACAGGGAAAAAATGGACGAAATTCATATACACGGTTCAACACATTCGAAACAAACAGTAACCAACCAATTCAAGGCAAAAAAAAATAGAACAAATTCAATACAAACCACAACAATGCTCATATCAACATGCCCGACTACAATCAATTTTTTTTAAATGAAGATGATACATGTGCAGACATTTCGATGGTGGTTCGTGTTCAGTTCGCCCGGTCGCCGGTGGATGGTGTTCGGTTCGCCGGTGGTTCGCAGATGGGTGGTCGTTCAAACGGACGTGGGAAGGGAAGCCTATTCAAACTCCTGCCGGATTTGTGTGTTTCACGCCGAATTTTTAGGTTAATTTGATTTGGAATTGAAAAGGGATGGAAGTAAACGCGAATTCCATCTGGGAAGTCCGATTTCCATCCAAAAAATCCGAGTTCCATCTCAATTTTATATACTTCCAGCCCAATTTCAATAAAAAAATATTTTAAATAAATCTGGAATTTATATAGTTTTAATCCGAATTCCATCCCAAATACCCGACTTCCATCTCAACTTTATATACTTCCAGCTGGATTGCTATACTTCCAGCCTAATTTCTATAAAAATTTAATTTAATTAAATCTGTATTTTATATATTTTTAATCCGAATTCCATCCGGATTTTTCAGAATTCCATCTCAATGTTATATACTTCCTGCTGGATTGCTATACTTCCAGCCCAATTTCAATTAAAAATTATTTTAATTAAATCTGGATTTTATATATTTTTAATCCGAATTCCATCCGGATTTATTCGACTTCCATCTCAATGTAATCCACTTCCATCTGAATTGTTCCACTTCTAGCACAATTTTAGTAAAAAATTATTTAAATAAATCTGTATTAAATATATTTTAAGTTCGACTTCCATTTGAATTTATTCGACTTCCATCTCAATTTAATCTACGTCCAGCGTGATTGTTCCACTTCCAGCACAATTTCAATAGAAAATTATTTAATTTAATCTGGATTTCATAAGTAAATAATTTTTTTCCAGATTTTCCCATTTTTAATTTAATATATTTTAAACCCGACTTCCAGCCGGATTTGTTAGAGTTCCAACTGGACGGACATTTCCAGATGAATTTAAAATATTGCACAAGAAATATTATATTTAATTATTTTCTATTATCTGCAAATAAATAAAAAAATGAGTTGAGTCAAAAAATAAATAAAACAATGCAGCCGTTACATATTTCACAAAAAACAAGAGAAGTGATGTTGTGATTAAGACATTTTAACCTTAAAAAAAGTACACTTTTGCTATTTTGTGGAGTTTTTCATAAGGCTTGCTATACATTGGTTTTGCTTTATAATTTTTGCTATTTCAGATTTTCCCTCAAAATATAAGCCATAGTTCGAGATATACACGCATGCATGAGATACAAATTCTGAAAATTGAGTTTACCACTTTCCGGCGGGCTAACTTCTCTCTACGATTTCTCTTCCGATCTGCGACCTCACGGGGTGTACCTTAGCTCTTCGGAAAGCCTGAAGGAAGAGCTTTTCAATGGTTGTGGTCTCGTGGCCGGAGACGTTCTGAGTTGGCCGGAATCTGGCCGGGAACAGGGGTGGCGAGAAGGGGGCTGGGAAGGATTTCAAGATCGGCGACCCTCCTTCTCTCCTCAATATCTCGCTCGATACTCCGTCACTCGACGTCTACCTTAGCTCGAAATGAAGCTTGAAGAACAAGCTTTCCGATGGAGGTGGTCTCTCGGCTGTAGATGGTCGGAGATGGCCGGAAAACGTCCGGGAACAGGGCAGCATGGAGAGAGAAATGGGTGGGGGTGCTGGAATGGTTTGGGAGTGGGGTGACTTCTCTCTTCCGTATCTCCTTCGACACTCGACCTCACGACGCGTACTTTAGCTTCACGGAAACCTTGAAGCACGGCCTTTCTAATGGTGGTGGTGTTGTGGCTGGCGGAGGTCTGTGGCGGCCGGGATCTGAACGGGAAGATGGGGCGGAGAGAAGGGGGTGCTGGGAAATGGGGTGGGTTTCTTGCTCTCACTTTTTCTCTCTCTAGCCTTGAAGGTGGTGGAGTGAAATGGTTAAAATTTCTCCAATATATTTGTCTAATAATTCCACTTACCACTCATAATGTATAATACATATGTATACCCCTAGCTAATGTAATTTCTCATAATTCCCTTATAATTAATATAAGTGTATATGCTTACACTTCAAATTATTAAATTCCAACCCCACTTAATCCATGATAAATCATATCATCTCCCTCCAAAATTCACAATTCAACTTATCATCTTCAAATAAACCATGGTAACTCTTCCTTTATATAATTCCATTCCAACTTAATAATAATAATTAAATCCTTATTTCAAAATAATGAAATAATTACACAAAATTTGGAGATAGTTCACTTTATTAAATTCGAATATGAGCTACAAGGTCGAATAATACACGGGGTATTACATTTATTAAATTATATTTTTAAATACTAACAACTATCTATTTTTTGAATTTTAATTAAAAATAACCAAGCACCTTACATATATTCCTAATATATTTTTTTAATTTCTTGAAAAAATTATTAGTTCTTAAAATTTGTTCAATTTTAAATTTTAATTTCTAATTAATGTTTATCTTTTATAATTCAACTCATAAATATTAAAAATCTAAATATAAAATTATTAATATTAGTTTTTTTTCAAAAAAAAAAGGGCATCCATTATTTTGCATAAGTAGATTAATGTTAGGAATTAAATTACAAAAATTGAAACATCAACTTGTAATATAATTTTATATAAAAACGAACAGACTTTATGAAATCTTTTTTTCTGCAAAAAAAAAAAAAAAAAAAATATTAGGAGTTAAAATATAATTTTATAAATGTTAGGTTATTTTTTAATTAAATTGCAAAATGGATAAACTTTAGTAGTTAAAATATAATTTAATATAAATTAGGGAATAAAATACAACTTTTAAAATATGGGGAATTAAAATGCATACTTTGTATATGTTAGGCGTTAAATTGCTAAAATGAACAAATGTTAGGAATTAAATTGTCTGTTTGGAACGTTAGGAATTAAATTGCAAAAATAGCAAACGTTGGGAATTAAATTGCAATTAGCCCTTAAAATAATATCTTTCATGGGATAATATTTAACTCAAATCCCATAGACTATGTGTCAAATATATTTTTTAAATTAAATTTATCTATATAGTTTGATGTATAATATAAAAAATAATTTATATTAAATGTAGTATTGATGAATAAATATTAAATATATTTAAAAAAATTGCTAAAAATTTTAATATATATAACTTTGTTAATTATATATTAATATCATAAAATAAGATATCACATTTTTAATTCGCGTATAGCACGCATATCACATCAACTTTATTAAAATTTTGCTTTACTTTATATGTTTTTATATCATAACATATACATATATTTTAATAAACAATAATGCAAATGTCAACAAAATTATATATGTATTTTTCTATAAAAAATTATATTTTCACTATTTCATATTATTTTACATTTTAAAACAATATAAGAATAATGCTAAAAAATAATACAAATATTATTTTGGATAGGTTAGTTTTGTAAAGCAAACTCTTATTTTTATAAGTTGTGTTTTATCTATTTGCTTTGCTTTTTATCGGATTTATATATATAGTTGGATGTATAATATAAAAAAATTTATATTATAACTATAGTAATATATATATATATATATATATATATATATATGTGTGTGTGTGTGTGTGTGTGTTTATAACCTTATACTTATATTTTAATTAAAGTAAGTTATTAAATATGTAATCCGTGCAACACAAGGTTATAAATCTAAAATTAAATAATAATAAAAATATAAATCAATTTTTATTTAGTTTCATTTATTATTTATTATATTATAATAGAGATATATAATAAATAATAATATAATAAAACTATATTTGTTATTTTCTAAAAAGAATTACTAAAAAATGTTAAAATTTTATTATTTATATCTTAATATTATAAAATTACATATTATATATTTAAATCGCGCATCGCGCGAGTGCAGATCTAGTATTAAAGTAAAGTAGTCTACAATAACCATTCCCGCCAAAACTTTTAGCATTAATTTTATATTATTTTATTAATTATTTCTTATGTTATATTATAGATATACAATAAAAATAATAAAAATATAAAATTATATTTTTCACATATTAAAATATATTTATCACGAATTGCATATTTATTATATTTTTTAATTATATTAAAATATAATTATAAGGTATATATATATATCTGTAATTATAAAAATAAAGAGAAGTATATCAAATAGAAGATTTATGGAATTTGATTAAATATTATCGCATAAATAATAATAAAAATAATAAATTAGTGAGTTATAATATTTCAAAGAAAAAGTGATAAATATAATTTTATATTTTTATTATTTTTATTGTATATCTATAATATAATATAAAAAATAATAAATAAAATAATATAAAATTAATGTAAAGGGTTTTGGCAAGAACGATTATTGTTGACTACTTTGCTTTAATATATATATATATACTAGAAATATACATGTGCGTTGCACGGACATATTTTATATGTAGCGTTTTAACAATATAATAACATTAGGTTGGTGGATGTTGGAAATTTCGAAATACACCGTTCGATTAAAAGAAATGAAAATGTATGAATGAGAATGATACTCAAAATTATAAAATTACAAACCCTCCAAAATGGTGGATTTCATTCTCATTTATTATTCGCAAATCTCAATAAGAAATTATTTATTTCTTATTTTTTTTATCTTATGTTATTTTATAATTATTTTTTATTTATTCTATTATTATTTTAATAATGATCATATTAAACAAAATTATTATAATATTATTATTCTTATTTTAAAATATTATATTATTACAATATTAAATATATTTATAGTTATATATTGTTGTTATAAAATATTAAATAAAGACTTATTTTATGATTGAAAATATTAATATATTAGAATAAATAAATTTTATGCAAATACAAAAATTGTAAAGAAAAATACATTTAGGCTTTTATTAGAGCTTTTTAATGTGCACGGTCTTTTAGAATTTTGGAGGGAATTGACCGGAACTCCTTTAGTATATATATATATATATATATATATATATAATTTTTTTATTATATTATAGATATACAATTAAAATATAAAATATAGCAAAATCATATTTTTTTCATTTTTTCTTTAAAATATCTTATCTCACCAATTTATTGTATTTAATATTTGTAATATTTGTTAAATAATACATGTATAATATTTTTTCTCAATATTATGAATTTTATCATAATAAATTTTTATATTATAACCAATGAACTTTTAAATATATAAATTTTAAGAACTTGCATAACTTTAAAAAAAATTATTGCATATTGTTTTTTTATGCATCCACAACATAAGCTATAATATTGCATTTATTAGAATGTGTATATTTTCTTGCAGTTATACACTTCTATTTATTAATATTTAAATTTATTTTTAGTTCTTTTGAATTCAATTTGGGTACGAAAATTACAGTAAACTTATAAAAAATTGCAATTATACATGTATAATATTTTTTCCCAATATTATGAATTTTATCATAATAAATTTTTATATTATAACTAATGAACTTTTAAATATATAAATTTTAAGAACTTGCATAATTTAAAAAAAATTATTGCATATTGTTTTTTTATGCATCCACGACATAAGCTATAATATTGCATTTATTAGAACGTGTATATTTTCTTGCAGTTATACACTTCTATTTATTAATATTTAAAACGACTTTTAGTTCTTTTGAATTCAATTTGGGTACGAAAATTACAGTAAACTTAAAAAAATTGTATTTATTTAATTTAATATTAATAATTAATAATTAAAAGACTAAGTGGAATATGAATTTATATTTAGAGTTACTTGAAATTTCAAATGTGGTCTTAAATCGGAACGTAAGTGATTAAAATTCTTTGTATGTGTCCAATAAATTATAGTATTGATATACAATTGAAACATCTCGATAAATCAAAATTAATAAATTATATATATATATATATATATATATATATATATATAGGGGTGCATTCTAGTCTGAACTTATCTCCCTGAATGAACTACGAACTTTCATTGTAGTGTGTGTCATTGATCATTATAGTGTGTATGATACCTCATTACAACATTAGATACACTATAATGATCAATTACACACACAACAATGAAGTGTCATAATTAAGTACTCTAATGAACTATCATATACACTACAATGATCAATTATACACACAACAATGAAAAGTTAATAGTTCATTCAGGACATTTAGTTCGGATTTGAACGCAACTCTATATATATATATATATATATATATATATAGGGGTGCGATCTAGGCTGAACAAGGTTCTGTGAATGAACAGAGACCAAGATCTAACCGCACATTCATGAGATCAACGTCCATAATTCTTCCATGTCGTGTATCATTTTTTTTCATAACATATATCATCATAAGGTTATAAATGTCCAAAACCAATAAAATCAAATCTAATAAAATCTTTAAGCGAATTTTAAGGGAGCAGTTTCCCACAAAAATAGATACACGATCTATTTCAGATACCAAATCAAATGCCCCACGATTTTTTCCATTATTATCAAATAAATTGGAAAGAGAAAATGCACCACGATTTATTACATAATCTTAAGTTAATCGTTATCATTGTTTATTGCTTTGTGTGTCATTGTTTATGACTTTGTGTGTCATTATAAGGTTATTCTCTCAACTTCCACTAATATATTATCATTAAATGTATAAACAATTTTAATTATTCGTTAAACAGGGATTCGAAGAATGATACATTTATTCATAAATAATGACACTCACATAAAATAAAAATGACAATCGCATATGACACAAAACTAATAAAATCTAGACGTGAAGGCGATCCACCAAGTGTCAGCCGGATTCGAAGAATGATACATTTATTCATAAATAATGACACTCACATAAAATAAAAATGACAATTGCATATGACAGAAAAAAAAAAAAAAATCTAGACATGAAGGCGATCCACCAAGTGTCAGCCGGATTCGAAGAATGATACATTTATTTATAAATAATGACACTCACATAAAATAAAAATAATAATCGCATATGACAGAAAAAAAAAAAAAAATCTTTGACAGTTCACGTCCGACTTCTTCGATGGTTGAGATTCTCACTCGACGGCGTTCCCTCTGCCTGAGCGATGCCGATGCCGGCGACTGAATAAGTGGGAGAATGGTGGCCGTCCGGTTTCAGACCGGCGACGGGGAGTGTGTCCAAGCGCAGATCTGCGCGTTCATGGCCTAGCGGTGTTTTGCGCGATTGACGAAGGGTGGCGGGCTCGACTGACTCGCCGTGCAGCGATACAGCCGGCGTGTTCGCCGATATTTGCGACGACGTTGGTGGTCTCGTTTTTTAGATGCGACGACGTCTAGTGGCGTTTCTTGGGATGTTCGAGTTCTATGATTGAAAAAAAATCTTGGAGGGTTCTTGTCTGTCTGCGTTCGCGCCGGTGACTGCTACGGCAGACTTTGAAGGCAGCGGTGGAGATGGCGTAGGGGCAACAACGACGGTAGAGATGGCGTAGGGGTAGCAACGGCGGTGGAGAGAAAACCAAAATTATATGAAAGTGAAACGAAATATGATTGAAGACCACAATAATAATTTAAATATATGTTAACAAATAAAATCCCATGAAATTAGGAACTACCATATTTATCAAATTTAATAAAATTTTAACTACCTAAAACACCCTTTTAATTAAATTAAAAAATAAATTATCTGCCACATGTCATTATTGTAGCCATCGGATTAAAAAAATGGACGCTTGGATCATAGGTCATTGTTCATTCACAACATTTAGTTCAGAAATGAACACAACTCTATATATATATATATGATTTTACCGTGCAACGTATGAGTGTAGATCTAGTATATATATTAAAGGAGAGTAGTCTAAATAACTACTCCCGCCAAAACTTTTTTTTTATATTGTTTTATTAATTATTTTATATTATATCATAAATATATACTATAAGCATTAATAAAATATAACACAATTATATTTTCATTTTTTATTTAAAAAATTCCATCTTACCAATTTATTATATTTATTATTTTATAGTTAATGCATGTATAATATCTTTTATAGAATAATTTTTAAATCAAATCTCATGGACTTTGAGTTTAATATACTTCTTTATAAATTTATTATATATATATA
>JAPKLW010000172.1:619710-639242 GCA_026898455.1 Plectranthus barbatus
AAAACAATTGTTAAAAATGTTAGAATATATAACTTTATTAATTATATCTCAATATTATAAAATAAGAAATCATATAAAGTGGGGTAGAAGATGTAATGGATTGAGAGTTCATCTTTTGATCTTGAATTAATAATTAAACTATTTTTTTAATTTTAAATTGACAACACTCTAAACTTAAAGTAACACATTCTATTGAAAACAACAACAACAATAATAATAATAATAATAATATATATATATATATATATATATATTAGTCTAAAAAAATTGTTCCCGCTAGAGAAAAATTATTTTTTTTCTATTATAACATAGATATACAATAACATTAATAAAAAAATTAACAAAATTATCTTTATAATTTTTCTTGAAAATGTAATATCTCTTCAAATTTATATTTAATATTTTTTAAATATACACGTACAATATCTTTTATGCGATCATTTTTAAATCAAACATCATAAACTTTTTATTTTATATACTTTTTAAAAAAAAATTATTTGACGCATAATATTGAAAATATTTTATTCTAATGCCATAAATATAATATTTATGAATATAAATTAGATATATTTTAAAATAATTGCTAAAAATGATAAATATGTAATTTTTAAATTATATTTTAATATTATTGAAATATCATAAATTTGATTCACGCATCGCGCGGGTGTAAATCTAGTATATATATTAAAGTAAAGAAGTAAAAAATAAATGTTCCCGCCAAAATCATAGAAACATGTATATCAAATTATCAATATTTTTAAACAAATAATGTAATAATTGTTGAAGTGGTAAAGTTGGTTTAAGGTGTTAAATTTTTGTATTCAAGAGGTTCTGTGTTCAATTCCCACCCTGAACATATATATATATATATAGGGATGTCAATCGGGCTAACCCGTCGGGTTTCGGGCTAACCCTATCGGGCTGCGGGCTATTCGGTCCGGGTTGAATCGGGCTGAATTTTTATCGGGCTAAAAATTCTTGAACCTAACCCTAAACCACCGGTTTTCGGGCTGACCCGTCGGGTTGGCAATATTTACGAGTTTATTTTTGTAAAGATTTTCTTAAAATATTTTAACAACCCCTAAAACAAAATAAAAACAAAAAAATGATGAACCAACATAAATAAAAGACATCAAATATCAATATCTTTGCAAAAAAATAGTGATAAGTGGATAATCATAGTTTGAAAAGAAAAAAAAACATCAATGCTTATATACCAACTAATTTAAGTAATAGAAGTACATTTCTCAACGTATAAAATGATAAAATAATGATTAAAAAATTAAATATAGCTTTCACTTGGGTGAACATAACAACGAGTGGCTAAAGGTTCTTGAAAAGAAGAAATGAGTAGGTACGCTAATTAGGAGAGTGACGAGTGGGAGACAGTGAAAGAGGAAGAAATGAGAGATTTTTCGATTTGAGGGTAAAGGACTACGTCATTGGGAAAGATTGATGAGATTTTGTGTGACGGAAAATTAGGTCTAGGAAATTAGGTATATAATTAATGTGTATAGTAAGATATAAATAATATTAGAAATAATAAATAATAAATTATTAAATATATTATTAAATATTACCGGACCTACGGGCCGACCCCCAACCCACCGGGCTCAGCCCGTTCGGGCCGCCAACCCGTCGGGTTCAACCCGTTCGGTTAAAAATAATTTCGGGTTGAAATTTTTTTACCCTAACCCGCATTTTAGCCCACCGGTTTCGGGCCGACCCATCGGTTTCGGGCTTTATTGACATCCCTATATATATATATATATATAAATTTTTTTTTACACAAAAATTATGTCTTCAATTATTTTAAATATAAAGATGGGAACAATTATTCCATCAAATAGAAATATTATTTTATTTTATTTAAATATATTATAATTTATTTTTAATTAAAACTAATCATAATAATCAATTTTGTACTATAAATATAGTCGGTCTTATTTTCAACTTCTATATTCCATAATAGAAGACAATTATCTCCATTAATTGTCAGCAAAATATTTCATTTTTGTACCAAAGTTTCAATAATTTATATAAATTCAACAATCAAGCTATAATTAAATTTATACAATAACATGCAAACTTAAATGATGATTACAAACAAAATGATTTTAAAATTATATGTAATACCCCGTGTATTATTTTGACCTTGTATCAATTATTCAGAATCAATAAAGAAGAGTTCAATAAATTGTGAGCATCAATATTATTTAATCTCGATTGAGAAGAATTATCAAACTTGATTTAGTAGAATTAGCCGAGAAAATATGAAATATATTCATCTTATTGTAATGGAATTGTTATCATATTAAATACATGTATAGTTATATATATGTGTATAATTACATATATTATGTAGGGAGAGAAGTGTATATATATAGGGTAAGTGCTATAGTATAAGCTTTTCTACCTTAAGCTATCTTAGAGAGAGAATATTGAAGAAACACTCCCAAGCCCCACCTAAACCGCCACCTTTTCGATGATTTTCTGTCCGCCTTCGACCACCACCGGACCAGCCGACGCCACCAGTTGAAAGCTCTCGTTCCCAGCTTCATTTCAAGCACAAGTGGGCGCCGTGAAGTGGAGAGACGGCCGAGATATCCTAGAGAGAAGGTAAGGTGGGTTCTAAGTTAATTTTCAAGTTTGGTGATTGGATCTTGTTTTTCCGACCATAAACCAGTGTTTTGACAAGGGATTCGTGTTCTCCATCGGGTAGGGAGCGTTCGGACACCCTGAGACAAGAGTTTTGCCGTCAGAAATTCACCGCCACGCCGGAGAAAGAAGTTTCCGGTGAGCTCCCTCCAACTTCTATTTTCGGATTTTAATTGGTGTTTTGAGGGTGGAATCATGTTCTAGAGTGTCTAGGGAGTCGAAATATGTAATTGCATGTATGATCGGACGACCGGAGTGGCCAGAATCGAAGATTACATATCCGCCGTCTGAACAGCCGGAGAAGATGACCCGTTTCGATCGAGATGGGTCTCATCTCGGTCGACACAAGCATCTTGGTCGAAATAATGGCGTCTCAGTCGAGACATGTATTTCGATCGAAATGGGCTAGTCTCGGTCGAAACGAGTATTTTACCCGGGACCGTGTTATATCGATCGAAGTCGGGAGATCGGTCAAAATTTCGAGATATCGGTCGAGGCACGCATATCGACCGATATGCCTTGCATTTTGGTCGATATAGGCATCTAGACCGAGATAGGCGTGTCTCGGTCGAGACAGACATTTCGACCAAAATTATCTTGTCTCGGTCGAGATAGAAGGTGTTTGACATCCAATTTTGTACTTTCGTTCCTTTTCCGAATTCTTGTCAAACCATGTTCGACTTTTGAGTTTACGTTATCATCTTAGAAGCATGATAAGTTATACGAGTATTATCTTGTCCTAGATTGTTCGTACTAACTCGGGTATCCCTACTTATTTGTAGGAGTTCGAAAGCGAGAATAAGTCGAGCTCATACTAGCAGAAAGCATCTATACCTAAAAGCCAATTATCAGGTGGGAAACTATTTCAGTAAAATCAAAATGTGTGTTTTCCTTTTTAAAAATGTGTTAAAACTGTTTTGATTTAAATTGAGACTGTTATGCATGTTTTGTGCTATTGTATTTGTCCTCTGTCGATTCCCATCGGCAGAGAGTATAACTAATGAGTTTAGAACCAGGTTTTCATAACTGCGCTAGAACTCATTTAGTGAACAAGGTTGGAAGCCCCTTTGTTATTGACTGGGTGAATTGTTCCCACGTATTTGTTGGAATGAGGCGGAGTGTCCTCTGGTGTTTGGATCCGGAGAATTATATTAAAACAATCGGGTCTCAAAATGGATTTCTGAGACTAGTGCACTTCGATGACAGTAGGTTGAGTGTGAATACATTCCTAACTGATCATCGTAACTTGGAAGTCGGCCAACTTCCAGTTACAACACCGATACAGATATAATAACATGTAAATAGCACGCGTGCCAAAATAAAATGTTTTAGATAACACGGTTCCTTTCAACAAAACCCCGTGTTATTCTGTGTGAGTTGCATAGCATATCTCCTATATATTGTATGTTTTTGGGCATGTTTCTCATTGGGTACATTAGTACTCAGCCCCTCGTATTATTTCTAAAATACGCAGGTTGAGCAGCAAGGATGGGCGAGCAGGGGTGTAAACGGAGCAGCTGAATTCTGTAAACTCATAGATTCTGAGATATGCATCTTCATATGCATATCTCCGCCACGTTACACACACGCTGCTACACTCTCTGAATTTCCCTTCCCATTTTCTAAATGTTGAATTTGAAAATCTCTGTTTCATTTGAACTTATGACTCGAAGTACGGTTTACTTTTGTTTCTGAATCCCTTTTTTTTATTATTTTAAAGTCTTCCTCTTATTTTAAATGAGAAAATGTTTGACAAAACCTGAAACATCAATGTGAAGCGACCCCAAATTGGGAAGGTCAGTTGGGGGCGTTACAGAGGTGGTATCAGAGCTTGAGTTTTTGAAGTTCTAAAAGATTTTAAAGTATTTTAAAACTTCGAGTCTTAGAAGTCTTTAAAATTTTGAAAATCGTGTGAAGTGTTCGCTCATGTTTACACCCTACTCCATCATGTGCCACCTGATGTACGTTTTTAAAAGCTTTAAAGTTTAAGATTTAAAAGTTTCCCCTGCTTGCAATTTAAGTACGATTTGAATATTTTGAAAACATCGTGAATCTTTTGAAAACGATTTGAGAAACGGGAAGAAATCTGTGTTTTTGGGTGGAATAAGGAAGTTGGGTTGATTTGAATGAGATTGATTTCGTGTTGAGCAGGATTGCTAACACCGATTGTGACGAAGTGGTTGAGGTGTTGAGTGTGGGAAAGTGTTTGATTTATTAAGGTTGTAAATTGTTATGAGTTGAGGAAATTTTTGTTATTTCAAAAGTTGATTTTTTTTTTCAATTGGCACCAATGAGGTGACCATTTTTCTAGAAAATATGAGTTGAATCTGAACTGAGTAAGAATTTAAAACTTTTGCAAGCAGTTAAACTTGGTGTTACGACTATAAATATGCTAGTTGAATTGAGTTGTAGTATGATGTTGTAAGGATGAAGTGAATTGATTATTGAACTTAGAACTTTGACCCTGTGTTGTGAAATTGAAAATTTCTGTGAACTGGAAAATCCAGTAATTTGGGTGAGTGTGCAAAATGCATGAGGTTAGTTGGTGTTAAGTGTGCAGAATGCACAATGAGCCTGACAAGTTGGTCTAGACTCGAGTGAGTGTGTCTTTTAGTGCGAGGATCCGTTAGGCCCTCGACATAGAGTATCGGAGACCAGTAGTTGTCCCGAGACACAGTTGCGTATGTTAATGTTATTTATGACCTTGGACTGATTGTTTGACGTTGTTGTTGTGACAGATGGACCCTAGGAGCACAACGTTTCGCTTTAGGAGCTACCTACCATTCGAGGAGGATAATTTACCTAACACGTTGATGGAGTACTGAAATTTTTGGAGACAGGCGAGAGGACATGGCATCACAGATGCAGAGGCTATGGAGAGGACCACGGAGTTGATGCCGTCGAGGTGGACTAGTCGGACACTAGAGCTAGCCAGAGTTCATCGCAACCAGTGGACAGGTACTCGAGGGAGTTTCCAGACTTTCATGGCTGCACTCATTCAGGAGGCAGTTCTAGCTGAGGGTGTGTCACCAGCATCTTCGAGGAGCACACAGGCATCAGCGACAGGAGAGGCGCCACAGTCGAGGCCTAGACCTGCCTCATCTTCCATGGCACAGATGGTAGTACCGTCCGAGCACCGATCTCGAGGATCAATTGACCCTTACTTCGACCCGGTGGGATCCTCAGGGTATGTTAACTATCAGGCGGCATTGCAGCAGTCTTCACTGCAGTGGACTCCAGCTTTACCACCGGCACCATCTATGACACCGGATGCACAGGTACCTGCACCCACGTCGTGCCCGAGAGTTCGACCTACGCCGAGTACACCGACAGCAACATATGCGTCACCCCAGCCTGGGTTACAGCAAGGAGGAGCATATGATCCTTACGCGTGGTGTGATTTTTCCACAGCTTCAATCCAGTATCCTCCGACGCAGCAGGATCCGACCTTGCCTTATGGATATCAGGATCCACCTTCACCAGCAGTTCAGCAGCCGGCAACATAACTTTCAAGGGAGACAGGACCCTCAGAGCTTCCAGAGGCATAATCCCCATCAGGCCCAGAGGCGTGACCAAGCAGGTCCACAGAACTGCCAAAGGTGTGGCAGGAGGCATATGGGAGGTTGCCAGGGAAACATAATTAGATGTTTCACCTGTGGAGGACAAGGTCAATACGCCAGCAATTGCCCAACGCCACAAGCTCAGGGTGGAAATCGTCAGAATTTCCAAAGGCCTGCAAATCAACAGCTGAGAGCTATCAGAGGGCACCGCCAGCCATGGAGGGGCAACATGGGTAACCGAGGAGGAGGCAGGCAAGGCAATCAGGCGCCACCGATGAACCAAGAGGGTAACCAGCAGGGTGGTGAAGGTCAGCAGAGAAGAGCCCGAGCCTATGCCTTTGACGGTAATCAGGATGATGGCAATCTGGCAGGTATGGGATGCATTAATGATATACCTGTTATGGTATTGTTTGATACTTGAGCATCGCATAGTTTCATATCATCTGCATGTGTTGAGGCTTTGAAACTTAAGGTAGAAAAGAATAGTCAAAACTTGAACGTAGCAATACCTTCAGGAGAAACAACTGTCTCTACCTTAGTATGCCGAGACTTGAGAATCAAGCTTGAGGAAAATGAGATTCAAGTAGCAGAGTTGAATGTGATAGACATTCAGGATGTAGATGTATTCCTAGGGATGGATTGGCTGTCATAAGGCGACGATCCTATGTCGCGAGAGGAGGGTGATCATTCCACAGCAAGGGAATGAAGAGTCATTTGTGCACGGATTCAGAAGAAGACATAGAGTGCCAGTGATTTCGGCAATTCAAGCAACGAAGTTGTTGCGTAAGGCAGGGAATCAAGCCTTCTTGGTATATTTGGGAGGAGAAGAGAAACCAGAGCTAAAAGTGCAAGACGTACCGATTGTAAGAGAATTTGAGGATGTCTTTCCGAAGGAACTACCAGGGTTACCACCAGACAGGCAGGTGGAATTTACAATTGACTTGGAACCGGGTGCGGCACCAATTTCTAAAGCGCCGTACCGCATGGCCCCGAAGGAACTGCAAGAATTGAAGGTCCAACTTCAAGAGATGTTGGATATGGGATACATTAGGCCGAGCATGTCACCATGGGGTGCACCAGTTCTATTTGTGATGAAGAAAGATGGATCGATGCGTATGCGCATCGATTATAGGGAACTGAATAAACTGGCGCTGAAGAACACATACCCTTTACCGAGGATCGATGATCTATTCGATCAGCTCAAGGGAGCGAAAGTATTTTCTAAGATCGATCTGCGATCAGGATACCATCAGTCGAAGATCAGGGAAGAAGATATTCCGAAGACAGCATTCAGAACTAGATACAATCATTACGAATTTGTAGTGATGTCGTTTGGACTCACAAATGCACCTGCAGTGTTCATGGATTTGATGAATCGAGTATTTCATCCATATCTCGACAACTTCGTGTTGGTATTTATTGACGACATATTGATATGCTCGAAGAGTGAAGTGGAGCGTGAACAACATCTGAGGACGGTGTTACAGACCTTGAGGGACGAGAAATTGTATGCCAAGTTCAGCAAGTGTGAATTTTGGCTGAGGGAAGTGACATTCTTGGGTCACATTGTTTCGTCAGACGGAATCAAGGTAGATCTAGCCAAGATCCAGACAGTGATGGACTGGAAGTCACCAACTACGCCGAATGAAATTTGCAGTTTTCTGGGTTTAGCCAGTTATTACCGAAGATTCATTGAGGGCTTCTCCAAGATTGCAAAGCCGATGACCCAGTTACTGCAGAAGGGCGTGAAGTTTGTATGGTCTGAGGAATGTGAAGAGAGCTTTCAGAAGCTGAAGCAACTACTAACAACCGCGCCAGTCTTAGCAGTGCCTGAATCAGATAAGAACTTCGAGGTTTACACGGATGCATCTAAGAATGGTCGGTTTTAGCACGTTGCACATAATTAAATTGTTCAATCAATTTATTATATACAAAAAAAATTACAATATGCCACTAGCTATTTTATTACAAGAATCGCTTTGCAACCTCACTGAGGATCCACTGCCGATGATGTCGACGGAGAAGATGAAGATGAGGTCGGAGTAGGCAATGAGGAAAACTCGGGTGAATTCCTACACAAAGGACAGCTGCCATTCAGCTTAAGCCACTCATCTATGCAAGTAGCATGAAAATAGTGGTTGCACTCAGGAATACTCTTCAGTGTCTCTTCAGGCAAGTAATCACTCAAACAAATCGAACAAGCATCGTCGCTCGGGTTTGGGAGCCGGCGGCTCTGCCCTAGCACCGTCTTCGGGTACGACTCTATGGTTGGCAGGTCGAGTCCGCTGATGTTTCGAACAACTAATTGTTGATCGAAAGTTATCGGAATACGATGACGTTGCTGTCTCGCAAATCTTATTTTGCTACAAGTGTAGCATGTTAGTCCAATCATGCATAGTAATCCTGGTATTCCACCTCCAATTATTACAGCATATTTGGCACCTCTCGAAAGACCTGCACGTACAAAATATTATTGTATTTTAAGTCTTTTGAAAATATACTTCTAATAAAAAATATTTTACATGTAAAGATCTTTGAATGAAAATTACGAAAGATGATATTAGGTATATTTTGGACGGATCTCGACGCAATAAGTTGTTATCATTTCCTAATCCGTGGCAGGCAGTCGTTGTTGGCTAATTTATTTCATTTCATTTCATTTTCTCAACTCTCCAACTACAATTTGATAGAGTTGCTTTCAGAATAAATTTGTTCGAATTAATAATAATATTGTTAACATTGATTTGAAATTTTCAATAAACGTAACGAATAATATATATAGACTACTTCATTTTGTGCCAAACTTTCATTTGTAAGTCGGTGATTATTTATTCAAATTATTTGGCTGTGAGGATGGCCTAAAAAAGACAAATAAATCTTGATCAATGTAGAAAATAAGAGATTTTGGTTTTGCATTATTTTTTCTTCGATTCCCAACTTTCATTCTTTTCAATATTATATTTTAGAAAATTGATGGCTAGTCAGAAAATTGCATTATCATGAAAAAATATTAATGAACCTTCCATTTTCTTAACATTTTAGGCAAATTAGCATTTTATATTATAGAATTGTCAATTGAAAATTTTAAAAGGTAGTTTAATTATTGTTTTACGAATTGAAAAGTGAATTCTTAATTAAAGAACTGAAAATTTTTAAAATTATTTATTAAAGACTCAAAAGAGATTATAGAATTCTAAATAAATATCATAAATTGAGAATTTTCTTGTTTTTGGATCTTTCAACTTTTGGATTCTTCAATCTTTCAAATTATGAATTAATAATTAAATGATTTTTAGTAAGTTTATATTGCCATCGCATTAAATGTATAATTTTTTACAGAAATTAAAAGCTCAATACATACATGTTGGTGAGCAAAATGATTGGAATTGAAGCAGAACTCACCCGAAGAGGATTTGGAGCATCCGATTTCAAAGCCCGAATCATCTTTGAACCCGCAAAGCCCGCCCCGACTCTCGCACCTCCCGCACTCCGGCACCCTCCAACGCAGCTCGAAATCCTCCTGCGGGCCCATCGTCCCCCAATAGAACTGCGTGAACGTCCACCACGGCGGCACCGACACATTCGCCACCCTCCGGGACGCCTTCGGCACCATCGACGCCGGCAAATCATCCGCCACGGCCACAACCGTCGTATTCCTCGTGCTCATACACGACAGCACCACGTACGAACCCATCGGCATGTCGCCGTCCCTCAAACCCTGATCGGAGCAATTAAGGACGCCGTAGCTCGATACGTAGCTCTCGCCGAACGGGGAGCCCTCCAGGCTGAAATTCAGGCCCCGGCTCGGGAGGCAGAAGCCCGGGTCGTCGATGAACAGAGCCGACGCTTTGTAGTCTATGTAGTCAACGATGAACTCCCCGGATCGCGGGAGGGTGAGGATCGTTTGGTTCCGACTGTTGCAGTGGAGGCTGAATCCCGGGCTGTAGCCGCACCGGGCCGGCTGCCGGTCTCTCAGGCGGAACGGGAACCGGACTTTGGGGCCGCGGGTGGCGTCGCATGAATCCGGTTTGCATGGATTGGCGGACCGGGCGGCCGGGATTGTGATCAGGAAAATGATTACAATGGAGGAAAGTATGAAAAAATGTGTTGTTTTTTCCATTGAGGTTTTTGGTTTTGTGATTTCATTTCATGGAAGATGAAATCTACAAATATGGTAGGGTTGGAGGAGTTAATATTCAAAAGAAAGTGACATTTTATCGAACATATGGAATATATTAATTTATTATTATTATTATAAGTTTTCATTGGTCTAATTAATTACTTACTTTATATTCAAATGAATATTTTATGTTTATGTTTATATTTATTCAAAATCGTCTAGAAAACGAGTTTGTCGCTTATGATTGATTACATTATTGCAATTTATATAAAACTTAAAAATTGCAGTTTATCATCATAATTAAGAAAAACAACTATTTTAAGTTGAATAAATTTAGTTCCTCTAAATTAATTAAGAATTGCATTTATGGTTAACTCATTTGATCAATTGACTGTGTCAAACAAATATTATAATGTGAGTGTTTTAACAAGTAATATTAGATTAGATGTTGAAATCTAAGTCGATGAATTCACACATCTCCATTTACTTTATACAACGTGTCATTTTCTTCGTCTATTTAGAATTGTAGTAGTTGTGGTAGAGGTCAGTCAACTCGTGGTTATCGATTAATTAAACTGACACAAATAGGATATGATATTGGGAAAATGTTCAATTTTATATCGAAACTTATATATTGTTTTACTATATTTACATCCGCCCATTGTGTGAATAAATATTCTTCGAAATAATATACAAATAATTTATTTAAAAATATCATGATATTATTTACTTTATTGAATAATAATTTATATTTTTATTTTATATAGATGACCAAATAAAAAATATTATAGTAGTTTGATTAAAACTTTTAACATAAGATAATATATTTATATTAAAACTTATATTTCATCCAAACAAACTTAAGTATTATATGTATTAAGAAAATATTTTAATCTTTAAAAAATTATATAAAGAATACTAAATAAGGATATATACTTATAAAATATAAGTAGTATTTATCATTTGAATAAGGAAAATATTTTTCAGTTAAAAAATAATACTATATTCTAAACAGCATTAATGACATATGTGGATATATTAAATTTACAATATATTAATTGAATAACTTTGACATCTTTTACACATATTAATTATTATATTTTTAAATATATTTAATTCATTTATGTTATCTCATTTGTAAAAAATCACCAAACATTCATATTGTCCAAAATACATATTTTTAATGACAGTGTGTAGATCCTAAACTTGGTAATATTTAGAATTTGAATTTGCATAAGGAAATTATAGTTATTATTTAAATTTGGCACATGAGTAGAATAACACAATAAATAATAATTTTGTTAATTGGAAATATAATCATCTTACAAAAATTTAATAAATAATTCCAAGATATGTATTGATTTATTTAATATATTTTGTTTGATATTGCACGTTTTTTGAAATTTTTGGAGGGAAATTTATGGGACTCCTTTAGTATATTACTAGATTTACACCCGCGCGTTGTGCGAATAAATATTTTTCAGAATAATATACGAACAACCTAAAATAGTATGATAAATAATATTATTTTTTTACTTTATTGAAGAATAACTATTTCTATTGTATATAAATACCTATATAGAATTTTCATATTTGATATTTTTGTATGATTACTTTTTCATATTTTAGTGAGATATTATAGTAATTTCCTTGAAATAATACTAATTATATTATATAAACTTATGCAAAATACTAAACTTATATAATAAACTTTCAGTGCATATATTATTTATTTCAATTTGTACTCGAAATAAAAATATTCATTGTTGGGGCCAGGCCCATGAGCCCAGGCCCAATAAGATAAATTGGCCCACACGAACAAGTCCGGCCCGGGAGGCTGACTTACCAAAGCCAGCGAGACTAAGTCTGAGCCTCGCCATCGACGATCGAAGCGCCTCGCCATCGAGGAGCAAAGCATGTCGGTATCGAAGCGGTCCAGGAAGAAAATCCTAGCACGCTGGCGGCGCCTGAACGCTAAAGTCCTAACCACCTCCGAAAGTTCCGCGACCATTTCGATATTCATGGCGAGCCGTTGCAGCTCGACACCTAGGGTTAGCCATCGTTTACCTGCCCCCATCCTGTCTATAAATAGGGGCAGGGAGTTCATTTTTTGCATGGATTTTTCGCTAGAAGAAAGGCTACGTTGTTACGCTGCTTTTCTATCGCTTAATTTGCTATACGCATTCAATTCTTTTCCCCAGTGTCACGTCAAATTGTGGTTTCATAACTGTCCATTTCCGATTTCTTGTTATTATTTGTCATTTTCTGACGAGAGTTTCAAGGGCTCCTATTTCTCTTAAATTCGAAACTCAACATTTGGCGCCCACCGTGGGGCCCTTGGGACTATTTTCCATTTCTTTTATTTGATTCAATGGCAGGCGCTAACGAGAAATTGGGGAACCAAGGCAAGAAGCCAACAGGAGCTCCCCCGACGGGACCTACTAGGTCGAAGAGTCTCATCCCCGCATTTGAACTGGTTTGGCAGACCTTAAAAACCAGTGGCGCGCAGGCCGTGCCTCCCGACATGTTGAATTCGATCCTCGCGCGGCTAGCCGAGGAATCTGAAGAAAACCAGAAGCACGTAAAGGATATGGATTCCAGAATTATGGAGTTGCATGCCACGAATCACGCTCTGCGGAGGGAGAACGACCGGCTCCGCAAGGAAAGCACGCTCAAAACTCAACCAATTGTGGAGGAACCGACCACCGGTGAAAAAGCTACCGAACCTCGCAGGAATTTGGCCCATGACTTGGACAAAGTTGTCGACTTAGACACGCCCGTAGGGATAGATCTTGGGAGTAGACCTTTAGGAGCGACGACCAGTAGGCCACCTGAGCGCCTCGTCACCGAGCACTCGCGAAGCGAATACGAGAAGCACCTCGAAGCTCAAATGGCGAACTTTGAGAAACTCATCTCCTGGATCCCAGGGGTGATCCCACCGGACGCTTTGATACCACGTGACAGCTACGTCGACTCGCCCTTCACACCTGACATCACCAATACGGATGTTCCAGCGAGGTTTGTGCCGCCGTCGTTCCAACTATATGACGGAACAACCGACCCGGAGGACCACATCGCTCTCTACAAGCAAAAAATGCTAACCACTTCGATCTCAGGCGAGCTTCGCGAGGCGTGCATGTGCAAGAGCTTCGGATCCAGCCTGACCGGTCCGGCTCTCCAATGGTTCGTCAACCAACCGAGGTGCTCCTTCTCAACATTTTCCGAGCTCCACATGGCCTTCAGGAAGCAGTACTCGAACTGCAGGCGCGTGGCGAAGCACCCTGATGCGTTAAACAACATACATATAAAGAAAGGGGAGTCGCTGAGATCTTATGCCGGGCGCTTCAATCGGGAGCTCGCCTAGATACCGAACTGTCCACCCCTGACAGCGGTATTCACTTTCAAGAATGGCCTGGATGTGTCTTCAAAACTTTACCGTGACCTGACGAGTCATCCCTGCTATGACATGGACTCGGTTCTCTCGCAGGCTTGGGCTGAGATTAACTGGGAGGAGGACGAGCCGAATCGTATCGCGCGGTTGAACGAACAGAAAGCTTATGAGCTATCTAGTCAGTATCGAGGAGATCGACCGAGGGCTGGCTCCTCGAGCTCGAGGTACGTAGATCGAAAGGATTTTAGGAACGAGCGTCGGTCGCGATGAGACCACCCTTATAGCCGAACATCGCGAGCCGGTGAAGTGCCATATAGCCTCAGCATCGACCAAAATTATCTGGTCAATAACGTACTCAAGGGGCTCGGTACCGCCGTGAAATGGCCCGCCAAGATGAAGTCCGACCCCAAGGCGCGAGATACAAGCAAGTTCTGCGGCTTTCATAACGATCACGGCCATAGAACCGAGGAATGCCAAGCACTACGTCTGGAGGTCCTTGAACTACTAAAGAAAGGATTCCTCACCGAGTACTTAACCAACAAAAGGAAAAATACATGGACAAGAGGCCGACAGGTCAAACCTCCCGCAAACGCCGAGCCTCAGAACAAACCATCGCCCGCCGAATGAACAATCCATGTCATCATCGGAGGATCTGAGATCAGTGGGAGGTCGCGTTCCACGGCCAAAAGGGCCCGCAGAGTCCTCAATCGAGAAGTCCAACATATTAGCCCCGTGCAACAACACGAATCGATAGAGTTCACCACCGAGGACCTATCGGGGCTCATTCATCCACACCATGACGAGCTAGTGATATCACTACTGATATCCAACTGCCAAGTGAAGAGGTTGCTCGTGGACAACGGCAGTTCCGCAAATATAATGTTCCTTCGAACATTGAAAGAGATGCAGATCCCAATGAGCAAAATAGAACCAGTTACCATGACTCTCTACGGGTTCAACGGGGATCAGTAAAGAACCTTGGGAGAAATCACCTTACCCGTGTACTGCGGAGGCATGAATCTGGACGTCAAGTTCCAAGTCGTGGACACCGTCTCCGTGCATAACGCAATTCTGGGAAGGCCCTGGATTTACGAACTCAAGGCAGTACCCTCATCGTATCATCAGGCGCTCAAATTTCCCACTCCCTGGGGAATTCAGACCATTAGAGGCGAGCAAAAGGCCTCAAGGGACTGTTACTACGCCAGCTTTCAAGCTGTCTACGTGCAGCAGCACGACTCGCCGCCAGCCCCAGCCGGTAGACCCAAGGCTGAAGAGCTCGAGGAAGTAAAGATAGACGGGTCGGATCCGACACGTACCACCTTCGTGGGAGCGGAGCTCCCTGGCGATGTGAAAAACGCCCTTATAGAATTCCTCCAAAGCAAAGCTCACGTATTCGCCTGGTCGCACCGGGACATGACCGGAATTAACCCTTCGATCATCACGCATCGTCTTCAAGTTGATCCCAACAGCAAGCCCGTGCAACAACGTAAGCGCAAATTCTCCGCAGAAAAGAACCAGGCAATAAATGAGGAAGTACAAAAGCTCATTGATATCGGATCAGTTCGGGAAGTTCATTACCCCACTTGGCTCGCCAATGTGGTAGTTGTCAAGAAGAAGAACGGAAAGAACCGGTTCTGTATCGACTTTACATACTTGAATAAGGCCTACCCAAAGGACCCCTATCCTCTACCACACATCGACGCCATTGTTAACGCAACGGCGGGGCATGAGCTGCTGAGTTTCATGGACGCCTTTTCAGGTTACAATCAAATACAGATGCACTCGGACGATTTGGAAAAGACCGCCTTCTTCACCAGTCAGGGCATCTATTGCTATACGGTGATGCCCTTCGGACTAAAGAACGCAGGCTCAACGTATCAGCGCCTTGTCAACTCCATGTTCGAGGATAAGATTAGAAAGACGATGGAAGTCTACATCGACGACATGCTCGTCAAATCGCTTAGCTCACGGGATCATGTGGCTCATTTGGAGGATGCTTTTCGGACCTTAGAAAAATACAACATGAAACTAAACCCAACAAAATGCTCATTCGGGGTGTCTTCCAGCAAGTTCCTCGGTCACATAGTAACCCAAAGAGGGATCGAGGCAGACCCTGCACAGATCAGCGGCCATCCAGAACATAGAACCTCCAAAGTCACCAAAAGAAAGTCAGAAACTGACTGGGCGGCTCGCGGCCCTTAGCCGCTTCATATCGCGCTACTCTGAAAGAACCCACCTCTTCTTCAACACATTGCGGAAAGGGAAACGGTTTGAATGGACTGAAGACTGTGCAAAAGCTCTAGAAGAATTAAAAGCCTATCTAGCCAGCCCTCCATTGCTATCCAAACCGATTGACGGCGAGACCCTATTGCTCTATCTATCAGTTTCGGACCACGCAGTCGGGGCCGTCCTAGTGCGCGAAAAGGATGGCAAACAGCACCCGGTGCACTACGCCAGCAAATCCCTGCTAGATGCAGAAACTTGGTACACCGCTCTAGAGAAACTAGCGTTGGCCCTCGTTAACGCCGCTCGACCATACTTTGAAGCACACCCTATCAAGGTGATTACGGCCTACCCCATAAGGGCCGTACTATCCAAGCCCGACCTATCAAGGAGACTGCTCAAGTGGGCCATCGAAGTGGGAGGCCATGGGATCCAGTACGAGCCAAGAACCGAAATTAAATCCCAAGTCCTAGCTGACTTCATCGCCGATTTTTCTACAAACTTGCAACTCAAAGCGGAACATGAAGTAGCACACATGACGAAGGTCGATGTAGACGCCGGGATATGGTCCCTAAAAATTGATGGTTCCAGTAATATGCATGGCAACGGGGCCGGAATAGTTTTGATGGATCCACACGGAGAAAACTATGAGCGGGCAATCCGGCTAGACTTCCCGACAACAAACAACAAGGCCGAGTATGAGGCGCTCGTCCAAGGGATACAACTAGCCCTAGAACTTGGGGCTCGTAGAGTCCGTGCAGAAAGCGACTCCCAGCTAGTAGTCAACCAACTGGATGGCACTTATGCCATAAAAGAGGAGCGCCTGAAGCTATATCACTCCCTTATCGAGAGTTTGAAGGAGAAAATGGACGAATGGGACCTCCGCCATGTCCCCCGGGAGTCAAACGCCCGGGCAGACGCCTTGGCAAGTCTGGCTACCACCAGCTCCTCCCAAAGCATCCGACCGATCCCCGAGGTCTGGCTGCTAGCACAATCTGTCTCCACCCAAAACAGTGTCGCACCTATTAACCAGGACGGAAACGATTGGAGGGCCCCAATCATTCAATACTTGGAAGGAGAGCCACCAGTCAGAGATAAAAATGACGCGATAAAGATCGAAAGAACAGCCGCTCGCTTCACTCTCATCAACGGTAGTTTATACCGAAGATCGATCGGAGGACCTCTCCTCGGTGCATCACTTCCCCCGAAGCAGAAGAAGTGCTCTCGGAAATACACGAGGGCGATTGTGGGAACTACATCGGGGCTTGATCACTGTCTCATAAAGTGATCATAGCCGGATTCTACTGGCCCACTCTGAAGAAAGACGCGACCAATCATGTTAGAAGGTGCGACAGTTGCCAGCGTTTTGAAGCAACCACCCATAGGAATGCGGAGCCACTCCACGCTTCGATCACCCCGTGGCCGTTCATGGTATGGGGAACGGACCTAGTAGGACCCCTCCCAAAGGGGACCGGACAGAAAGATCATATCCTCATGGTAACCGACTACTTCACCAAATGGGTGGAAGGCGAAGCCCTAGGGAAAACCCAAGTCCTTGAGGTCATCAAGTTCTTGTGGAAACATGTCCTGTGCCGCTTCGGGATCCCAAAGGAGATACGCACTGACAACGGACGACAATTCGTCAGTGAAAGAATGCAAACCTTTTGCAATACATACGGGATAAGATTGGTGTTCTCAACACCACGGTACCCCTAAGCAAATGGCCTAGCTGAGTCCACAAATTAGACGGTGATTGCAACCTTGAAGAAGAAACTGAGTCCACACGGCTCCAAGTGGGTAGAAGAACTCCCCGTAGTTCTTTGGTCCTACCGAACCACCCAAAGAACCGCGACCGGAGCCACACCTTTCTCCCTGGCATATGGACTCGAGGCCGTGACACCCGTCGAGATCTTCGCCCACAGCCCAAGAGTAGAATTCTCGAATGAGGCAGAAAACTCAAACTCGCTACAAGCCAACTTCAAACTCGTAGATGAAGTTAGGAATGCTGCAACAACCAAGGCCGCTCAACGGCGACTCCAGGTAGAAAGATTCTACAACAAGAAGCTGAAACTCAGAAGTTTTCAAGAAAGGGACCTAGTCCTAAGGAAGGTGTTCCAGAACACCAAAGAGTCTGGAGCAGGAAAACTAGCCCCTAACTGGGAAGGCCCTTTTACAAGGTATCCAAAGTAGTAGGACACAAGGCTTACCACCTTGAAACATTAGAGGGAAGAGAGGTGCAAAACAGTTGGAACATCAAACACTTGAAGAAATACTATCACTAATATACAGATACGCGTATCTCTACTCTATCTTTATATTTCATCTTATCATTTTATTCATAACACCCACATCATTTGTCTCGCAGCCAAGTTAGAGAGTCGACATCGACGAATTTTATCACTCGATACCAATCCTCTTCACTCCTCGATACCGAGCCCTGGCTTTCCTCTATACCAATCCACCTAGCCCGGCCAAAAAGGAACGAGGGGAGTAGTACCCGCGCTCGAGACAAATGCCCAAATACCCACGCAACAATTTGTAAAACAAAAAGCGACGAGAGACAGAGAACATACGAACAAAGTAGCGAACACCTTATCTCAAAATCAACCAAAAACAGTAAAGGCAACAATAAGACGGTTCTATAAAAGCGTACTCCAAAAATCAACATCCAAAGCATCAAAGGAAAAGTATTCAACACCCCAACTAAACTAGTACAGATCAGCAGTTCGTTAAAGCATGAAAACATCTAAACTACACCAGACTCATCGGTGTTCTTCTCAGCATCCTCAGTGGCCTCTTCATTAAGGAAAGACTCTGCCTCCATCTCCTCACGGCTCTTCTGGGTTTCGACCTCCTTGACCGGCTCGCTTTCGACCACCACCATTGGCTCGACCCTAATATCCTCAACTGGAGTATGGGGAGGGGTCTGGGGCGGGTAATATTGTCCAGATCAAACCCCGGACACCTTCGACCAATGAGAGCGCAGATATAGCCGGTCACCATCTTGACCAAGAGGTCGAAGGTCGATTTGAAAGAAGGATTTGTAGGGTTTTTCCGTGAACCGAATCACCAAAACCAAACTGAACCGGATCGATCTATGGATATTGCCCATAATTAAATTCTCAAGACCCTAGCATGCTCCTATGAATTTAATACGAAGAATTGTGGATTTAGGGTTTACCATAACTCCGTCGAGTCTGAACCAATCTTTTGCGTTTGAATTCCAAAAACCAATCCAACCACGCAATTCGATTTTATCTGCGGAATCAGAAATTAGAACCCTAATTTCTTAAACAAAATCGAAAGAGAAAGAGAAGGAAGAAAGATAATATGTTCTCCAGATCAGATCTTCAGGGCTGTGTCCCGGTGCTGTTCAGTTCTACTACTGGTGAGGACTCCGTAGATATGTGGCTTGAGCAGGACCAGAATTCGAAAATTCTCCTACTTTCTCTTCAAAAACGGCGCCCACCTCTCTCTCTCTAGGGTTTGTGTTTCAACTGTGTTACAACTTATGAGAGAGAGCTGTCTATTTATAGACCTAGGGTTGGAAACCCTAATGGGCCATTTTGGGCTCAATTCA